>APFE031458286.1:108733-132473 GCA_000404065.3 Pinus taeda | reverse complement strand
TGATCTGATCTTTTCTTGGAAAACACAGTAACATCATCCAAATAAACAACTACAATCTGACCAATAAGGTCTCGAAAAGTGATTTCCATCGCTTTTTAAAATGTAGCACCAATGTTGATAAGTCCAAATGGCATTCTCTTGAAAGAAAATGTTCCCTATTTGGTCCCAAAGGTAGCTTTCAATTGATCCAATTCTACTACTAGCACTTTATTGTAACCAGAGAAACCATCTAGTAGTGAGAACATCTCAAACCCAGATACTGTCTGGAGGATATTTTCCATGGATGGCACTAGATAATTATCTTTATCATATGCCTGGTTAAGATTATAGAAGTATAGCATATGGCCTTATTTCACCGAACTTATTTCTGACTCGGACCAGATTTTAAACCCAAGTGGAGTATTTGACTTTAAAAATGATTTAGGCATCCAACAACTTTCTCAATTCCTTTTGGATGAGAGGCTCTAATGTGTGATGGACTTTCCCTAGTTTTTGTTGGAACGATTTTACCCCTTCCTTTATGGGAATTACGTGCTAGATAATACCAGTGTTTTTAAAACTGGCCTAACTAACCGGTTACCAATCTAACCGATCGGTTAGCAGGGCCACCAGTTGAAACTGGTTGAAAAACCCGATTAAGGAGGTAGTTTGGCGAGATTTGGCCCTAACCGATCCTAACTGGCTGGTTTGTGGCAAACCGACTAGTTACCTGCCATGCCCGCCAAGGACCAATAGAGCGGTTTTTCCAAGGTAGTTTAGGGGTTTTGGAGGGTAATTAAGGGTCCTTTCCCTCCAAAAACACCCTCTCCAAGCCTTTAAGAGGCCCTTCTCCCTTTCATTTGTCTCACACATCTCATTTGGAGTGTTTATGAGTGTTTGTGAGTTTTCTTGGGAGCTTGGAGAGTGTTGAGTTTTTGCAGGAGTAATCATCTTGGAGTTGGAGTTGGAGCTATTTTGGAGATAGTTTGTAGCTATCAGTGGAGTTGGCATCTTCAAGAGGAGGCTAAGGAAGCTAGTTTGCATTTCCAGGTAAGGATTTTCACTTGAAAATTCCTCATTTGACTATTGTCCATGAATTAAATTTTTTTATGTGTTATAAATTTATAAACATATCACTTCTATCATCTATGTTATCAAATATCTAGTTCATGCTATCAAATTTTGTAACCTACATGTGCATTTGTTTTCCTAAATTTAGCTCTGGTTTTCCATGTTGCTTAGATGCATTATTTTTTTTAAATGGAAGATTTCTTTGCAAATTGTAATTATTTCAAGCAAACATGGCTCCAAAAGGAAAGGGCAGTGCATGGGCTCATTGTGATGTAATTGATGGAAAAATTATATGCAAATTATGCCATAAATCTATTGGAGGTGGGGGTATTCTTAGATTGAAACAACACTTGGCTGGGATAAGAGGCCAAGTAACACCATGTGGTGCACCAAATGCAGTGTTAGGTCCTATTAGGGCAGAATACATCTCCAAGCTTGAAAAGTTTTATTATAATAAGGCTAGGGAGAAGGCCATCCAAGATGACATTGCAAGGAAGAGGGAATTATTAGAAGCCATGAAAGAGAGTGGATATCATGATTATGAGATTCAAGACTCAACTTCTATCCCTTCCACCAATGACCCATTTCACTATGTTCATCCTTCTAGTGGTACTGCCCAAGCATCAAAAGGAACAAAGAGAACAAACATCCAAAGTTTCTTCTCATGTTTTGCCAACATTGCCTCTTCTAATCCCACTTCCTCCCAATCAAGTCATCAACCCACTTTGGATCAACATTGGAAAAAATGACGCAAAGAAACTTCTCATCAATACATTGCTAGATGGTGGTATGATTCAGATATCCCATTTAATGTTTCTTTCTCACCTTATTACCAATCTATGTGGGACTCTGTTATAGTTGCGGGAAAGGGCTTCAAAGGCCCTAGTATGCATGACTTAAGGGGAGCTCTTTTGCAAAAAGAGATATCTTCCATTGATGAGTATTTGGTTGAGTTTAAAGATTCATTGGTTCAAAACAGGTTGTTTCATCATGTCAGATGGATGGACCGATGGAAAGTACCACATTATCATTAATTTCCTTGTTTCTTGCCCTCATGGAACCATGTTTTTGAGATCGGTTGATGCATATGATAAGGTGAAGGATGCAACCCTTCTATTTGAGCTTTTGGATGACATTATTCAGGAAGTTGGGGAGCAGAATGTTGTGCAGGTCATCACCAATAATGCCTCAAACTATGTTCTTGCTGGAAAGATGTTTGAGTCCAAATATAGGACCATGTTTTGGACTCCATGTGCTGCAAATTTCATAGACCTCATGCTTGAGGACATAGGCAAAGTAGAGTGGGTAAAAAACATTGTAGAGCATGCCAAGTGCATTAAAAAGTACATTTACAACCACTCATGGGTATTGAACCTAATGAGGAAAAACACTGGGGGCAAAGAGATTGTTAGGCCCGCAATTACAAGATTTGCAACTCACTTCCTCACATTGCAATGTCTCAATGGTCAACATAAAAACTTGCAGAAAATGTTTTCTTCTGAAGAATGGTCTGAATCCTAGTGGGCTCGTAGACAAGATGGAAAACACACCAAAAAGAAAGTGTTTGAAAATTATTTTTGGTAAAGGTCTATATAGCTTGTGAAAATTACTGAGCCCCTTATTAAGGTGCTAAGGATAGTGGATGGGGAAAAAATTGCCATGGGCTAGATTTATGAGGCTATGGATCAGGGAAAGAAGTAGATATGGGCAGCTTACAAGGAC
The DNA here is from genome assembly GCA_000404065.3 of Pinus taeda. Taxonomy (NCBI): domain Eukaryota; kingdom Viridiplantae; phylum Streptophyta; class Pinopsida; order Pinales; family Pinaceae; genus Pinus; species Pinus taeda. The sequence goes on along the minus strand of APFE031458286.1, from coordinate 129,701 downwards.
AGGTTAGCTAAATATGGCTGTATATGGGAGATCATTCGTAACAGATGGAACAATCAACTCCATCGTCCTATACATGCAGCGGGGTATTTTTTGAACCCAAAGTATCTATTAGTTTCAACCTTTGAAGCCTTCCATCAATGATCAAATATGCTCTTACAAATTGGTTTGAGGATGTCAAAGTCAAATTTTGTCATTTCATCAAGTCTTCAAGTAAAATTTGGTCACTAGGTATTAGGTCTAGGGTTTGTTTTCACTCCTTTCAAAGTTATCCAAATTTCGGTCCATGTCACAATTCAGCTGAGTGTACCATCATTCAGAGAGTTTTCATCATCATTTCAGTTTCCCATGGGTCATTTTACACCTTGTTCGTGCTGCAGTTGTACTTGTGGAAGGCCCATTTCCCTCTCTTAGGGTTTTGAAGGTAATTTTTCTTGGCTGGCCAAATGATCAACAAAACTTGTGTCCCGATGTTCATACGCCTTCCCCTTTCCTTAATATACCTTCTTAAATACTTCCCATCACTCATATCCCTCAAATTCATCATTTTCCCACAAACCCTAATTTATTGCTACAATTTGACAATTTTCTAGACTAGGCCTGTGTTTTGACCTTTTGGACCCCTTATCCTCACTCAATACTTGAAATTCCACTTTCCCATGATTCCTAACATCCCTCCCTACTTCTCAAAATTTTCTCAAGAATTTAGAAGCCCCTCATTCCCTTCATTTCCCCTCATTTCTACAAATCCCCTATTCTACATGTCGGGATAGGTTTTCTTCAAACTATGTTTTTGAGCAAGAAAAGATGAATTTGACAAAAGCGAGAGAGGTTTTTTTCCATCATTGACCCAAGAATAAAAACGTCTTTCAATAATTACACAAGCTTCATGGATTGGGAGAAATGTCGAAAACATCATTGGCCTCAGGAGGATTGATGCACTTCTAGAGTGACCTTAGGAAAATCAAGATTTCACCTAGTTGGGATGTTCAAATGACTTTCTTGATGATTTAAATGATATCTAAGCAGAGATGCTTTCCAATGAGCTATCATGAGCTCAATTTGGAGTTGAGGAAGACTTTCAAAAGTTGAATACAACAGCACTCTGCATTTAGGCAGCCTCATTTTGCACATTTTGACCAGTCTTGGGATATTTGACCTTTTATAGGCAAATGAACTCCAAATTGAAAAATTAAAGTTCTGTTGGAAATTTGACTCAATAAGCTTTCCAACGAGCTATCACACGCCCAATTTGGACACAATAAAGGCCTTCAAAAGTCATCTGCAAAAATGTGTTACGCATCAGAGGGTTGGCGCTGCGCGTCAAACAGTTTTTGCCAGTGTTAAATTACACTGGCGCTGTGCATTGGGCAGGTGGCACTGCGCATTGGCCAGTGAGGCTTCAAAACCAAACAAGTTCACCTCAAATTCTCTCAAATGCTTCATTTTCCTTCTTAACAAGTAAGTACACTCACTTTGGAGCCTAGACAGGGTTTTTTTATGTTTGGTTCATGATTTTTGCTTCCTAAAGGTCAAACCATAGCTTGCCTCTATACTCTATTTCACATCATTACAAAACCACAATCTCTATCCCTTTTCCCAACTCCCCTAGCACTAAAACTACCCCTTGATTCTATTGTCCCTTTCCCCTATTTCCCTAAGAAACTAATCCCCTTTATCAAACCCTAAGTCCCTCATCCATCAAAACCCTAGCTCCCCAATCCTTCCCTTCATTCCCCTACCTAATCTCATTACTATTGTTCCATTTACAAAATCTCTTCATACCCATCTTTTGTTCCCACCTATTATCCATTCACCATATCATCACCACATTATCCCATAGAGACAAACATGGAGAGGGATAGTGACTATGATTTTGAGGAGGACACCCGAAGTGACAGCTCTATGGAAAGGATCTTGCAGCAGCTTGACAAAGGAAAAGGAAAGGTTACAGAGGAGGAGCTTGGTGATAATGTTGAGAGGGATTTTCAACTTGAGGAGCATGAAGATGATGTGCCACCTCATCACACTCAGGTAATTGATCTTGACAGCCCATCCTTAGCTCAAAACATGCTTTTGAAAGATCAAGAGGATCATATTCATATGTTGAATGATAAAGTGGCCAAAGATAGATATATTATCAACTATCTAGAGCAAGAAAACAAGTAGATTACTGACAAACAAGAAGTCATGGAGCTGCAAATCATCAAAGAAAACCGGCAAAGGTCCAAGAGGGCAAAGGGCAAGTTGACATCCATTGAACAAGAAAATGACCGGGAATATTTGTTGGAGAAGGTGAATATGCACTTGGAGAGGTCATTGGAGAAGGCAAACAAAGAGAAAAAGATGATCCACGACATGGCCTACTACTACCTAACCCGGAACAAAATTTGCAAGACAAGGATAAAAAGCCTAAAAGCCAAGTTAAGGAGAGCCTTAAAAGCCAAAAAGGAGCAAGATAAACTTAAAATCTTGGCTGAAGCTTCCCTGGCTCAGCAAAGCAATTGATAAGCTTGCCTCTTGCCAATTTTGAAGCAATTTGGAGAAGTTTTTGTCATTTCACAAATTTTAATTGCAAAACACAGGAAATTTCATTTGGTGGCGCTACGCATTGAGTTGGCTTGGAATTTTGCAAAATGGTTTGCATCTTTGGATTCCTCATGGAAAAATACTGAAACCCAGAAATTTTCATGAAGTTTGGAGGAGGTATGGGTCACCTAAAGGGCAAAAAACACCTAAAAAATGCCCTCTCTGCCACTTTTTGGACACACAAGAACCAGTCTTGGGAGAATCCACTTTTGAGGGGGCAAATGACCTCCAAATCAGAAAAATCAAAGTGTTCCAGAAACTAGATAAGTAGGGCTTTCCAACGAGCTATCCTGCACCTAATTTGAACTTTAGGAAGCCTTCCCAAAGTGGACTAGAAAAAGCGCGTATCAGGCTCAGGGCATTGCGTATTAGCCAAATTTTTGCGAATTTTGCTTTAAAACTCATAATTTCGCCTAGTTTTCTACCAGTTTGACTCTTTCTTCTCTCTTCGGTAAATTCATGATGTAATATGATTTAACTTAATGTACTATGATGTAAAAATGATGAAAAATGATTTAAGGAGGTAGATACATTAGTCAGAGTTGGTTTTAGGATGAATGAATCAGTTTCCATAGTTTTAGAGGCAAGTTGTTACACTGCCTAATTTCTAGTTCCTAGTTTAGATGTTGTTGAAACAGCTCCTTGACTCATGGATTCGACCCTTGATGGCTAGCATAGGTGGTTTGATGCCTATATCTTGTAATTTCTTAGTCCTTTGTCAAGGTTGGACTCTTGTGGATGCATTGAGCTACTTTGTACATCACTTTTGTAGTTTTGCAAGGAAATGACCTAGGGCTTTGCAGCATTTTATGGGATTCTTGTGGTAATGTGAATTAGCATTGTTTTCTCCTCTGTTATTCAGTTTACCTTATGTGTATATGTTCCATCATCTCTCTTTTTCTACATAACTAAATGAAACAAGATTAAAGGGTGGAATCCGTTGATGTTCAGTGCTCTGCCTTGGGGTTTTATTTAGTTTTAAATGTTTTCTATTGTTTGAAGAGGACTCATGACATTTGCATTCCCTCTCCAACTCCTCACTAGTCTTTAGACTCACCATCACATTCATTTCAAAGTGCTAAAACACTTGCCTACTTTTCCCCACAGAAACCTCTGCAAATATGTGTTGATTTCCCAGACCCAAAGCTGCCTTCCCCATCTGATCCTGCGACCAACCATTAAAATCAATCAAATTCCTCTGAGCATATACCTAGCCTAAAATTAGTATTCATATCAGTCATCTCAAGCTTGATTTGCCATATTTTCTTTAAGATTGACAAGGAGAGAGCCCTCTCCCGACCTAGTAGGGCTAGCTACCAGGTTAAGCCTGGTTTGATTTTACCCTAAACCTGCCTTTCTTAGCCTGAGGTAGATTTAGGCCCTAACAGTATCATTATAAAGAACGGCTAGGAGATCTGCATGATGGGGAGGTCAGAGCTGGATTGATTGATTTCTTGCAGTGCATGGTCCCTACCCATGCAGACCAATTGGAAATACATAGACAACTTACTGTTTTCACTATGGCAGGTGGTATCTTTGGCAAAAACTTAGCAAAGATGGCAAGAGATGTGGATCAACCAGGTAAGCTTTCCAATTTCCAATTTGTTTTTCTTTTCAAGTCAAAATTGTTTACATTATTTACAATTCAAATTATAAACTAAGTTACTAATTAATGTCTTTTTCTTTGTAGCACATTGGTGGGAATCATTTGGTGGCCACTGCCCTCAATTGCAAAGGTTTGCAATTAGATTCGTCAACCAAACTTGCAGTGCTTCAGGTTGTGAGCGCAATTGGTCTGTTTTTGAGTGCATACACACAAAGAAGAGAAACTGTTTGGAACAAAAATGGTTAAATGATCTTGTTTTTGTGCAATACAACCTTCAACTGAGGAGGAACCAAATGATGAACAAAACACATGATTTAGATCCCATTGTGTTGGACGATATTGATCCAACATTAGAATGGGTGGAGGAGACTGAAGATCGTGTGTTTGACTGTAATATTCCTAACCCAGAATAAACCACAAACCCTAGCAAAAAAACTCCAACCAAATATGTGCAATGATGTAATAACCCAAAATGATAAAATAACAGTGGAACAACATATAATAATGTAAACCAGAAATATAAGAAGATACAAGAAAAGAAGCGAGAAAACGCTAAGCCATTTTATTATTCTGAACAATAAAATGAGTACAAGAGGTGATCAGACAGATGGCACCTCGACTTGCACAAGGCAAGTGAAGAAATACTCCCAAAATAACAATGAATGGCCTTTCTACGTGAGTGTTGCTGCTATGTTGATGCTGCTAGGAAATAACTAATGATTTGGGGATGCTCCCCTCCTCGGAATAAGTTGAAACTCTGGATTCGGGCTCTACTCAAGAAACCCAGAAAGGTTTCTGAGTATGGTCGACCCTCGAAAATAATCCTGTTGGGGATCTGCGTAGTTCCTCCAAGGCTCTGCGCTGCCTCTGAAAACCCCTCTAAATCCTGCCTGGAACTCCACCTGGAAACTCTGCCAAAATCCATCAATAGGTAAGGTCTGGTCCCCTACTCACTCACACGGCATAAATCCTCCTGCAAACCCCAATCCCCAACAGCTACCAAAATGAACTACGTCCCTCTCCCAGCGCTGCGCAGTCATCAAAAACGTTGCCAAAACTACTGCTGAAATGCTAATGAAACTACTGTTGAAACACCAAAACAAATACCTTGCCCGAGCAGGCACTCGAATTCCCCCGGGGCTAAGGGTGAGATCTCCAAACAAAGACACTCGATGCACTAAACAGTGCTACAGACTAGCTAAATAGCCAGCATGCTCAGGAGTCGAAACGACTAGCTCAAAATGCACATAACTAAATGAATCAAAATGAGGGGGCTCCTGTCTATTTTATAGCCTCTGCCTCTCACAATCCCTAGGCTCACATCCTCCTACGTGATTCCCCTCTTGCCACGTGTGCTTTTCTCTCTTGCGCAGTCCTTCCATGTGTCTATGTGGGCGCCATTTCTACATCCCCCTTTGGCCCCCTTGGCTCCCCTTCAAGTCACAACGTTGTGCTACCTAGAAGGTGACTTTTTATTCTAAAGTGAGTTATGTTCCTCTATCTTCACTTTTTTTATTTACATATAACTATAGAAGGCAAAAACTGGACAAAATCGAATATTCCAATTAGCCATAGCTAATTAGGAATATTACAGTCTCCCCCGGAAAAATGTTGCTTGTCCTCAAGCAACTGAAGTGATGGATGTTGTAAGATCTTCTCACTCTCCCAAGTGGCATCCTCATCCGGCAAATTCTTCCACCTCACCGAGAATTCCCGGACCGTCCTGCTCCACAGCTGTCTCTTTCTAGTGTCAATGATAGCCTCTAGCTGTAATACCAAATGCCCCTCATCATCCATGGTTGGTAGCTCATCCATCACGGTCACCTGCTGCCCCAATGCCTTCTTCAGGCATGATACATGAAAAATGTTATGAATCTTGTTGCCTTGGGGCAGCTCTAACTCATATGCAACCTGTCCAATCTTGCGTATCTCCCTGTATGGCCCATAAAAGTGGGGCTTGAGCTTCTCATCCCCCTTCTACTTCAGTGATGATTGTCGGTATGGCTATAACCATGGGTAGACCATGTCCCCTACCTCAAACTTCCTCTCCACTCGACCCCTGTTGGCATACAACTTTTGTTGGTTCTACGTTGTAGCCATGTTATCCTTGAGAGCTCGGAGGATATCCTGACTCTCTTGGATCCAAATCTTGGCTCTAGGAGCCCTGATATCACCAAACATCACGTCGACAAAAGATAAAGGATGATACCCATATAAGGCATAGAATGGTGACATACCAATGGACATGTGATGCGAAGTATTGTAGCAGTACTCCCCCAGATGCAACCACTTCAGCCATGCTCCCTGCTGCCCACTGACATAGTTACGCAAGTAGCCCTCCAACCACTTGTTAACTATCTCCATATGTCCATCCGTCTATGGGTGATAGCTGGTACTCGGTGTCAACTCCATCCCCACCAATCTGGAAAGCTCCTGCCAAAATCCGCCCATGAAATGTCTATCCCTATCACTGAAGATGGTCTTAGGAAGACCATGTAGCCTAAAGATCTCCCTGAAGAACATCTCAGCCACCTGTGCCACTGTATAGTGTGTGGATATGGCAAATAAATGTGCGTACTTCATCAGTCAATCAACGATGACAAAGATATAATCCTTGCCCTGAACCATGGGTAAACCTGTGATGAAATCCATCGAAATACTCTCCCATTTCCCCTCCTGAATGGGAAGAGGCTGCAATAATCCTACGGGATCGCTCATATCTCCCTTGTTTCTCTGGAAAACATCGCACTCCTGGATGTGTTGGACCACGTCCTCCTTGAGGCCCTTCCATGAGAACCTCTCCCTAATGGCCCTGTAGGTTTTGGTAAAACCCTGGTGTCCTGCCAATGGGGAATCACGTGATGCCTAAAGTATCTTCTTCTTGAGCTAAGACCCCTCAGTCAAGAAGATATGGTCCCTATAATAGATGATCTCATCGACCACCCTGTACCTATCATCTGCCACCTGCCCATCTAAAACCTCACATGCAAAGTTGTCCTTGGAGTACTCCATTAAGATTCGAGCCCTCCAATCAGTATCCAAGCTCATAAGAGACAACGTGGCTGGTCTACGTGAGAGGGCATATGCTACCACATTGTTCTTACCCTTAACATACTAAATGTCAAATTCGCATGCTTGGATCTTGCTGATCCACTTCTGTTGCCTCTCCTATAGCTTCTTCTACTCCAAAAATAACTTGAGGCTGTTGTGATCAGTCCTCACCCTGAACCTATTACCCACCAAATACTGTTGGTACTTAGCCAATGCATGCATGATGACCAGCATCTCCTTGTCGTATATAGAATACAAACTCTCGTGCGGAAGGAGCTTTTGGCTCTCAAAGGCTATAGGGTGACCTCCCTGCATCAATACTGCGTCGATCCCCTCTCCCAACGCATCACACTCCAAGACAAATGGCTGCGTAAATTCTGGCAACGCAAGCACTGGGCAGCTGCTCATAACCTCCTTTAGCCAAACATGTTGGGTTGTGTTATATTCTTTCCACATAGTTAACAGGGGGTTTGAGGGGTACCCGTAACCCCACTTTATGGGGTCCGGGCAGCGCCCCGGAAAATTTTGGTTTTGGACCCTATGTTAGGTTGGGCGGACCCACCTATGGTTTTGTGCATGATTTTCGCACATGTTTTTTGGACGCGATGGTTTTCGGTCCATGGTATTGGATCGATGGTTTTTTGGTCCATGGTATTGGACGTGATGGTTTTTCGGTCCATGGTATTGGATGCTTCGGCATGTATAAATATGTATTGTAACATTGAAAGGAACATAATGAAAAATCAAGCTGGTAGTCTCGGTTTTGAGATCCAGTGGGAAATCTCTGTGTATATGTGTTTTATGTGTTATGCTCTCGCATTTTTTATTTTTCCTGTGATTTAGAATTCGTATGCAGGTAATTTCTGTACGGGGTTAAAACCTACAACCTGACCCTCTTCTACATACCTCACAGGTGTAGTCGATATTGTTGTCGACTTTCTGCACTTTGGGCATGAGTCACGAGGGACGAGGAGCTCATCTGAGATATTTGGGTGAGACTCAACGCATTAGGGGGCAGACTTTTTAGTAGTGGCATTGGGTTGGTGCGTCAGTTGATAGCCATAGATTGGGGGATGAGGCGATCATCTGCATGGGTGTCATATCTTTAATCACCGAGCCTACATCTAGGGATCTAGTCCTGAGGGAGACATGTGTCACTCTTTTGTCAGGGAATGTCGGGATCGAGCATGGGCAAAGGATAGAGGTTACAACTAAGGTAGTTTCCCAATATGTGTCTGCGCTCCAAACCTTATATTGGTACATTATTGAGAGGGAGGATGGCAGACCCAAGGGAGATGGTTGGCAGGGATAGGATAGATCCACATACCCTAAGTCAATTATGATTATCATATACCCATCTTTTGGTTGCATTCAGAGAGTAGCTCTTTGGCACACGTGTCTTCTAGCGATCATCCGTACTCCACAATGGTGGACACAAGGTAGATTACCATGCATCATATTAGCCCAAGATATATGGAGCCTATATAGTGATCACATGTAGGGACTAGAGACGAGGGCCAGAGGGATTCCATCAGTTGACAGGGCTATGCCGCAGCAGGTCTAGCTATGGGATGCAGGGATTAAGTTGATCGATAGATCACTTGTGATGAGTGGAGTTGTGGCAGAGAGTGATATAGTTCACTTTTTAGATGACACATGGGGTTCATAGAGGGTTTATCATATGGGGAGGCAAACATTCTCTATTGTTGCACAGGTTCAGAGTTAGATTTGGATGGGTAGGCCTGGGTGCCATGGAGATGCCCAGGCAGGATTTTTCTTGCCTCTTTCAATATTCCACCATCGAGTTCTAGGAGAGGAGGATATTGTTGCACATGATGCGGAGTATGACATGGTCAGAGTAGCGCAGTGTCATCATTGTGGCACCACTTTGGGACTAGCTTTAACGAGTCACTGATGGAGCAGGGGACTTCTGGTACTTTTACTGGGCATGATATTGAGTGGAGCAAGGGGAGCTTCATGTTGGACAAGATTGTCTGGGATCCTGGTATTAAAGGATTCTTCCATATCAAGACATTGTAGAGGTCAGGCACGATCCAGTGGCACATCTGGGACCCTACACATTTTGCAGTGACAATGGGGAGCAACAGTTAGAGAGGTTGCTTGCTCATGCATTGCTTGAGGACAAGCAGTTTTTGGTGCATTGGAAGATCTTGCCGAATGAGGATGCCACCTGAGAGGGTCAACACATTTTTGAGCACCTAGCTATGAGGTTTCTTGTGGGAAAGCAACATTTGGGAGGGGAGGACTTTCATTTTCCTTCTCAAACACATTTGAAACAGGGTTCTACTACACAATTTTGCACAATTTTGGCTACGAAAGAGATCCCATAATTTTCGACTTAGGGACTTAGGAGGCAATTCAACTTTATTTGGTTGCTAGTGGAATGTGGGGGCCACCCACATGGGATTTCGAATTGGCCCATTCGAATAGCTTGGAGGGAAATTTGAATAGGTGGATGGAGGGGCCCACATGAGGCTAGGGAGGCCCAAGGAGTTATAAGGAGGGAGAAACCCTCATTTTGGATTCATTCTTACACCTTCCAATCAAAATTACTTGACTATTCACTCTGTTGTTTGGCTGAGTCAAACGACTGTTTAGCCATAAATCTCTCAAGCAGGAGATTTAACCTCTACTTTGGGGGACCATCCGTGTCCGCCCTAGAGAGGCAGTTCCATAAGTATTTCAGGAGTTCCGGGAGTGTGTTACAGCACTACCATTCAACCACAACAGGCAGTGCATATTTCTGGCTAGCTAGAGAATACACAAGGGGAGTTTGGAGCTATTAGTGATCAATCATTTTCTAGGAGAGTTAGGGGATTGGGAGATCAACAAAGGGTCAACCTTTCTTGCGAGGTTGGAGCCAACATCCTAGCAGCCTGATTTACAATTACCCGAGCCTGTGTAGAGAGCCATCACTAGGCTCACGTGGGAGTTGGAGGAAGGAATTGTAGGTATGGAGTTGACTGGGAGAAGTAGGAGATCACTTGGAGGGCCATTTGAGGAGGATTGTTGGAGTTGGGAGAGCATAGGTTGACAAGATTAGTCACATCAACAAAATTCGAAATTGGAGGGTCAATTTTTTAAGGTTGGAACCAAGTTTTGGGTTTTGGGCAAGGATCACACTTCTAAATGTATAGAATTTTCTAGGAAAATATAAGGGGTCAAACATGGGTCCCAACTTAGCCAATAGCTAGAGGAGCTAAGGGGAATTTGGGCCAAAATTCTGTGGTCAATATTTGGCCAATTCTTTTGTGGGTTTTTTTGGGTTTAGTCCAAGGAGAAAGGAACTAAAATCTTATAATTTTCTGAGCACGAGAAGCAGTGATTCCAACTCTTCGAAGTTAGAAGACAAAGTAGTTTTCTGGGGCAACACAGTTCAATTTAGTGCAACAGTTGTAGCAGCCTTCAGTTCAACATTTTCTCACCTGGGTTTTGTCATGCTTGTCCATTTAGACAAGCCCATGTGCACCATTCTATTTTAATATTGTATTTTCTCGTGAAGAATTAATAAAATGGCTCAACAGTTCTCTATTTCCAGTGTTTCCATGTGTGCTTAATGTATATTTCATTTTTTTGATTGCTGGATTGTTTGCATGATTTGTATATCATTTACATTATTGTTTAGGAACATTACACATGTAACATTAGTTCCAAACAATTTTTGTAGGAAATTTTTGATGTAGAAATTCAACTCTATTTACCACAATTAATATCATTTATTTTAGTTGAAGAAATTCATGCTCTTCCCTTGCATTCTTCCAAGCCTTTGTGTTTTTTCCAAACACTTGCTTCCTACAGTTTCTCTCCATACAACAAGTCAACAAGCATATTTTAGAAATCAATATGCATAAAATATCACAACAGGTTAGCTCACACATAACCATCATAACCATATGTACTCATCAATATCATACATGCATATAACTGAAGATATACCAATGTTACTTATTCTTTAGACACTTCTTAGCTTCCTTATTTTGTACACACTCCAGGTCGGTTTCCATGTCGGACAATCATCGAATGTCTTCATGCATACCCGCACATAGTGTGTATTACATATGCACACCACTAAACATGTTATATTTATGCAATACATGTATTCATACTGTTATCATAAATACCGTCTGTACCTAGTACCATCTGTACCACTGGTACATCATACCAATATCCATAGCATTCCTTGCATGACATATATTTCATCAACATGTTTTCAAGCATGTTAGTATTATGCCAAAAATTCCTTCTCTACCTTTAAGTAAGTGGAACAAACTGTGCTCAGTTTATATGGAATTTCATGGACCTGTTCCATTTCTGTAACCAATGAACGCTTTATGTCATATTATTCAAGTGTTTTTATTTTGCAAATTGTTTTCCTATTTCATGCGGTTGCAACACAATATCATCATAACAGTATCATGAAATTAATTATGCATACTATAATTTCATAATAACTTTTAGTTTTGTGATTAACTCTATTACCTGTACCAGGTTTTAACAACAATGGAATATACTTTCCGCTTAACCATAAAGCAGACTATTAACTATGGTACTCAGTCTATCATAGATATTTGAAGTTTAATAAACCTCTTAGCTTGTCTTTAATGAAGAACAATTTGTTCAATACTTAACACAATTCCATACTTAACCATTTATGTCGTGTGATTGACTATTGCTCTTTTTATACCTCAACATCTTGTTGGCCATGCATAATTTAGTGTAGATATAATCTCATTTCCCCTTCATGAATTATAAATGAAAGTTTTAATACTTCCAATTCTACACCCTTTAGTTTATAGGTACTATGATCTCAAGGTATTTACATGTTAACACCTCCTCTTTAACATTAAATCACCCTTAAACAAGAGATTAGTTGTCAATTTTATGAATTCCTGCATGGTTTATGAAACATTTCTTATGTTGTCCTATTCAACCCAGGCACATTATCAATGCAATCTAACAAGAGAACCTCCCAAAATTGCTTGGTACAAAATGTGCATTTCAATTGGTACGATATTAGTCTATTTGAATACATTGTTGGATACCATTTAATTGACTCAGTGGTCCATAACATGTAATTTGTGCTTCTTATTAATTACCATGGTTTATATATTGTTGTACTCAAGGAAACTTATAGGTCCAACTATGCATATCCAATGAAAAATGCATATGTCATGGTATATAATAACTTGTTAAAGTTAGGTTCCCCTTAATCACACTTTCTTACAACCAAAGAACAAATCACATTCCAAAATGCATTGTATATAGATGCATTAATCAAAGGATTAAATTGAAATACAATTTGTACAATTACATAGTCTTATACTATAACATGTTCTCCAATCTTAACACTATTTCATGGGAACCTTTACCATTGCATAATACCTTAAAACTTATTCTAGGGTGTAACCCACCTATTTAACCCCCAAACTCTAATGAGGTGTATAATTTCCCTTTGGGTTTTTACTTGTGAACCAATTGATATTTTGCCTCTCTTCATTTGTGAGTTACCTTACTAGAGTTTAACATTTCCTCCTTTATATATGTATGCTCGCTTTAAAATGCATTTAATGATTGTTAAGATAAACATAGTTTAATATTTGACCTCTATGGTATTCTAACTTGAGTCAAATACACAACATATTCTCCCACATACATGGAAATTTTCTCTTTTTTTTAATCATAATTTAGTTTGTGAGAATTGTGATTCCTTCACGCATGAAGGCATATCCATGCAGCTCATTGCATCCCCACAATGATTCCTACATGCATGTCATACATTTAATGTGCCCTCAAGTAATCATATTCAACTCCTATATGCATTACTTGTTATGATATAAAGTCATTGTGCCCTCATAAGAACGTTCAATCACAGCTTAAGTTTTGAAAGCTTATATAGTAAATTTTTTAAGATCCTTATCTAGGAGGGGACACAATAAAAGTAACTTATTAACATTAATAAACATGTTAATTTTTCACCTTATCAATGCTCTATGCATGCCAACATACCAGAGTAACTCCTGGTAACCATATACCAGATATGCTCTCCCTAAGCATCATCATTAATCTATAATCAAATCTTATTTGCTGAAGAGTCTATATGATAGCAGCAATAGGTGAAATATCAACAATATTACATACGATCACATTACATGTGAGACTCCTCACTGTCTCAAATCAACATCAATATTGAATAAAGGCAACAATAACATTCTGAATCAAAAAATCATGAGAAGTCCTCATAACAATATATCATGATTAGCAACATAGCACATCAGCAATTCTATATCTATATCTCATTCCTCTGTAAACACCCATCTCATGAGCACAAGTCTCAACCAATTAATTTGTTGTAACGTAGCAATTCACGCAAGAAAAGGTCATTAGCACAAGCCTCAATTCGAATATCTAGCAGTAATATTTCAAGCACAATAAGCGCATTGTTCATCATAACCATCACACAATGATATATGATTGAAATTGAAATTAACACTTTACATGAGGTTTACCCAGTATGCCACACAACTATGAATCAGATTGCATTAACAATATATGAGAAAAAAAATGTAGAGCAACAAGTTCAAGATTTTGTATTACTACTTACAGTTCTCAAGTTTGAGAAGTCTCTGACCAGTAGGTCTCATTAACAAGTAAGCTAATGCTTCTTAGGATCGTTAATTACATGGTAATGGGTGGTTTATGCCGATCTTCTTTGGCGTTTTCTATATTTTATAATAGCTCAAACAAAAGTTATCTTCCCCACAATTTTAATTATACTTTCCGTTTTTAAAATCCTCTTCTACCATAATACCATAGATATTCTGAAGTGTGAGCATCTCGACTCATTTGGCTTCAAACACAAAAATGCTCAACGCATAATACATTGAACGGAAACAAAAAGTATATAACTATACCCATCATCGACCATACAGGGAATTATTCATATTAACAATTTTTTTAAATTGCATAATGGTCATGATGAACAAAAAATAGTTATACCCAGTTGTCCCAGTCGATTCAACCAACTTATACTTAATTAAAGGCATCTAAAGTATAACTAAATGACAATTTTGGGTGCCGCCTTTTGAACTAATAAAGGTGTTCTACCTTCCTCAATGTTTGAATATGCATAGTTCGCTTTTGGTTTAGATTAATTGAATTTTTAACGTTGCACCTCATTCGATAGTAAACCAATTGAGATTCAACCCTTTCAAGCTAATCAACACGTTAGCTTGTAGTTACCTTTTTGTATATCCATTTTTGATTGGGAAGGCAACCAACGAAACCTCAAAACAATTCCAAACAAAAAACCACATTTACCAAAAATACATGAACTTTTACATGTAGTTTCTTCCATATTTTGTTTCTTTTCATTTATAAGTAGTTAAACAACTATAAATTAAAATTCATTTCCTTTATACACGTCTCTTCGTATCTGCCATGACCATCATCGAACCTAAGCATATGCCATCAATATAAACACATCAATTCCATTATCACAGGCATTTGTCGCTGCCAGGATGACTAGAATAACTAAGAGATCTGACAAGAGGATCAATTTAATAGGTTATGAGCCACAATTGGGTAATGTCTCATCTGGCAAAAGGTGGATTATAAAAGTAATAATAAGCAGTTTGAATTCTACGTCCCTGCAATTTTAGATACCCAAGGAACATACAAAACAAAATATATATCAACCCGATTCAGATTCAAATCAAATGAATATCCATGCCATATTTACATCGACTCCTCGTCGAATATCGTAAGCCAACCAAAATGGATCTTACCTTTGAATGAAATGTTGGAGTGAGGGTTGTCATGGTTTTCAGTATCCTTCCTACTTGGAATGCCGACATGACTCTAGGTGGAGGGGTCAAACTGTATTGAGAAAAAGCTCCAAAGCTAGTGACATTGAAGCTTGAGGTGGATAGTTGTATGTCAGCCCAGCATTGCCTCCAACGTGAGGTTTTTTTTTTTTAGTGTCTACATGTACCAAACTCCTCCCCTCAACAACTTATCATCGGCTCTAGCTTTAATGCATCTATGGTTGTGAAGAACTCTACCACGCCCGATCCGCTACCTGTAGGGCTAATTCTGCCCCTTGGAATGTTACGAGTTCCTCCGCTAGGAGGACAGTGCTAGCTACCACATCTCCTGTCAATAACAGGCGTGGTGGTGGCCGCAATAATAAAAAAAAACACTACTACACCCTCTACGATACTCTTCCTTCGTTGATTAAATGAATTTGAAAATCGACTATGAAGAGGCAAAATGAGGAAGGTGCATGTTCGAGCTCACAGGGAGTTGACTTTATAGCAACTGTGTTGCTTTCACAACAACTTTTTTCCTAATTTGATTGTCGGCACGTCCAGAAATTCCGCAGCTTTATCCTACTTTTCTCGAAAATAAGATTAAAAGCCACTGCCTCCACACCGACAAGGCTTATCCATGGCTATTAGAACCTAGAGGTTGATTATCTATAAATTTTATCATTCCAGAAAATCCATATCCCTAATATGTTTAATTTTTCTTTTTCTGACTGCTTTTGCCAGCGTGATAATGGATAACATTTCTATATCGGCTTTTGGGATCAAAGAATTTCGTACCTCTCTGGATCATTAGATGAGGTCAAGCTCTTACGGATGTTTCCAAAGCTATGGATAAGGTTGAACATACCCCGTATCCATATGGGTAATGGAATGAATCCTATTTGGCAATCTCACCTTCTAATTTTTCACAGGGAGTTAGCGGATAACCATTATTAATGGAATGCGTGTGTGTGATAAGGATATCCTTCAACTAACAGTTTGGTTGACAAAGAGGCACCTTAGCTGAAAATATATAGAAATCATACGGTGATTCGTGACTTCTCCCTTGACTTCCTGCTTTTGAGGTAATTCTATTCATAACTAGTGCAACGATCAACATGATCCAAGAGGGTGACATTGAAAGGGAAAACGATGACTTTCATAATGTTGTTGCTGTATCCCATTCTTTTACAACATTCCTTAAAACTTAAAAGTGTTTGGACTTACTATTCAACATGGTTTTAAAGCATTCCTACTCATCGATAGTTTATACGGATTGTGATTCGCTACTTGCACAAAAGGCAATGGTCAGAAATCCAATCTTATTGTTATGAATCATGCCTCCCTTTGAAGGCATAGAGCCTGAAAATTCCTCAACTTTCAAGCTCAGCAAAATGCAAACGCAAGAAGAACTTGCATTCATCCGAATGCTCCAATTGGTAATAAAGCCATCTCCATCTATTGCTCACAGATATATAGTGTTAGTTAGAGTACCCAATTTGTTCAATGTCATTGTAATTGAGAATTCCCAACTGAACGCAACATCTAGCTTGAATTTTCACCATTATATGGTACAATGTTCCATTTGTTGATTCAGTTCATTAATCAATCCCTGCATTAAAGCATTTTAGTATTCCTTCACGATATGTGATTTAAACATAACGTGATTGAAAACAGATTTTTGTTCAAAATTTCTCAAATCTACAACATTATCTAACATCCCTGCTCCTACCCATCAGTTTGTTATTCTACAAGATTAAAGTCAACAATTTTACTACTCGCACATACACACTAATTAGGAACATAAATAAACTATCCACTCCAATGAATTTAGACAATTCAAGTGTCCACGTAAAATACCTCTTCTTCCTGATGCATGCAACAAGAACTGTGCAATTTTGCATATGACCCATGTCAAATGCATAGAGACCACTGATTCTTCGACAATCAGCCTTAATGATTTAATATAATAATATTCTATGTGGAGTGGAATAACATATACCTATGTTATTACTTCTATAATATGATCCATGCGGTAAGCTATTCTTCCTATTATGTATTCAAGCAATTTGAGCTTCTGAAAGACATCCACTATTTAGTGATTCGAGGGTTAATTTTGGTTTAACAATCTGCTTATGCTGTTAGTTATCTGGCAGATAATAAGCAATTTAAGAGCTCTCACTCATTAAATATTACTGTTGTTAATCTTAGCTCAACATTTCCCTTAGTTTTGAAAATCAATTTAACATTTACATGACATGGCTTTCAGTACAGAGGTGGGTTGGTCCATAGGCCACAGTGTTTGAACCTATGGCTCTGATACCATTTGTAATGAGAATTTATATACTAGGCTCCATTACTCTTAAGATATGCTTTTGTTACTATTAATATTCAACCATTGACACCATTAAAATTTCCATATCATTACATGAATAAGTATTAATCAAGCAACTATACTCATTTTCTTAACAAACGAACCTCATCCTAGCAAGGAACCATAGTAATTCATACTCCTTACTGGCTTTACCGGACCCTGGTAGGGACCTTTAGATTCATTCATAAAACTTATAGATGAGATCACCCATTAAGCATGAAGAATTAGTCACGACATGCAACCCATAAAGTTCTTTAGTTAATCCACCCAAACATTGATGGATTTTTATTTTAAGTCTACTGTGGCTAGCTTGGCCATGCATCAATATCATAGTCCTACATACATAATCAAAGTGTTACTGACTCAACCTTCGTTTCACATGCGTAACTAGCTAGTCTAGTATCCTTGGATATAATTCTTATGACATGCATGATAGCTAATCTGAACCATCGAATTACACAATTAGATGCATTATCACCTAAACTGTCTGTGTGCACATTGGTCTTATGCCAATTTAAACCAGAGATACCACCTAGTATTAGATTCAATATATATTCCAACCATTACTACATGACCCTATCAGAAAGAAGTTTTAATGAAATAATTATCATAAATATATATTGCCATTGTTATTGTCTCAATCCTATAGCATAGTCAAAATCATAATGACATATATCTTAGGCACAACCAACCTTAGCAAATGCACTCATTCCATAGGGCAGAATACAAACCATAGAAAATTTTAAACCTTAAGCTACTTCACGTCAAGCGATGGAGCATATATATATATATATTTATTTATTTATTTACTACCTCATGCATAGTGCTCACCTTCGAGATGACACATAAGTTAAAAGAGGTGACAAAATGAACAATTATTGCATCAATACTCACAGATCATGTTCCTTTACTACATTTAACTTGGACTACTTTGTCACATGCATGCATCTAAAATCATCTCATAAAACCCCTCAACACAAAACAAATTTACTCATATATAATGGCCACGTGCAGAGTCGATCATGAGTAATCTATCTCTTTGGCACAAGTATTAACAACTAATTACCATGATTCCACCACATGATTTAACAACTTCAATAGTAAGAAGAAAACATAAAGGTAAGAAACCACATACAATACATCTCATGCAAGAGTATCCAACTAGGATAGATGAAGAACACCACTTGGAAAAATGGAGCACCACCACCACCCAATCATGAATCACCTCCGATTCCCCCCGAGCCAAGGTTCTTTCCATACATCAACTGTGTTGAATTGATCTATACAATGGGTATCTAATACCCTCTTTCATGATATAGTTTCCTTTAGCGACGTCCCGCTTTTAGGTGGGTGTTTCATCCAATTTCCCAGGCCTTTCTTGGAAAATCTCACCTTTATCTCCCACGAGGCTTTTCCTCATAAAAGCTGGCCTTTATCTCCCGCACAAATTTTATGTTTTTTTCTTGATGGATATTTATCTCCAATCCATCCAGCTTATCTAAATTCACATCTAGAAGCTTTATCATGAAAGATTTATCCTATTCCATTCCTCAATGAGATTTGGCAAGAATCTCATCTCTTGGTGTCTCGCTTTTCCAAGTGATCAATTTATTAATTATTTAATAATGTATTTTCTTTTCATATCACACATCATACCTAACTTTCCTCAGCTTATGTTTGTAATAGTTTGACACACAAGGGAGGGGTGTTACAAACCTTCCTCCATCTAAATTGCTAAAGTATTTGGGTTTTTGACAACATTTTACAATGTTTTGGTTCATTATTAGCATAATTTAATGCTTCCTTCCCTTTTTATCAGCCGTATGAAATTTTAGATCTGAGCCTTCAAACTTGCTATGATACCATGTAGAAAAATTATGACCTGCACCCTTGACCCCGTTTACAACTTTGCATGTGCTTATTTAGGTTCAACCCACATATTTTGTCATGCTGATATAAATTTAAGAATGCATTAATTACAAACATAAAGAGTGCTTCTACTCTTTTTCTCTTTCCTAATGACAGATAATTAATGTAAAATTAAATGCAAGCATTCATCACATAATAAACACTTAGTTTTGGTCAAACTGACCCTCGGAAAACCCCACAACCTGTTCGGAAAACCAGTCCTCAAAGGAGGATTTTATTGCTTGAGTTATGTATATAAGTACATAAAAAATTCACAGTACCTATCTCCCTTTTATTATAGCATTAAATGCACACATTTTGGGAATTTGTGCCCACTAACAAATCAGATTTTACACATAAATTTTTGCTTAGAAATTTATAATTTCTTCTCTACCCAACTCCTTGAATTATGTGCCAAAAATATGCCTCGAAAATAGTCTTGAAATTTACCTCGAACTGTGTTCCCAAATGACTGTAGCTCCTCAAATTTCATGCCAAAAATTAGCACGAATCTTCCTTGATTTTTGTGTTGCTTATAGTAGCTAGAATCCTGAAATTTGTGCCTCAATTTCAGCCCATAACAACATTGAATCTTCCTCAAAATTTGTGATTGATTGCCTCAAATTTTGTGTTGCTATCCTCCTCGAAAATCATGTTGCCTCTCTCCTTGAAACTTGTATTGCAAGTACTCTCCTCTCCTTGGGATTCAAGGCCCTCTCTCACTACTTCAATTTCTCCTACTCTCCTTGAAGTTTTCTTGTTTCTTCTCTTCTCCTCATGCTCTCTCTCAAGTGTGAAGTGAAGAATGAGTTTCCCTTTTCCTCTTTTGTCTCCTTGGAAAATATTGAATCCCTAAGCCAATCAATGAAATGGATTCGGTAAACACAGATCTATGGAGCATATACATCACTAAGTGCTTGGTTTGGCTGAGATACCATGAAGTGATTGAAAATCCAATAGAAATTATAAAGATAAGCATCTATTATTGTTATCGGGAAATCTAGTGTCCATTCAGAGCTGCTAGTCCCACTAAGACGGGTAGCTATCTTAGAAAAAAAAAACTAAAGTTACTTTCGTTTTCCTTTATGAGAAGTAGATGGGAGAGAAGCAGAGAGTACCAACCTCAGTCTTTCGCTTGGCTCCTTGCTTGTTTCTTCTCCCCTTTGACAGTTCTTTGCCACTCATTCCTTGCTTACCTCGTTTCAATGAGTACCTGTAAAGTCAAAGTAGCATAATACCTTCAAAGTACAGAGATCTATAATCATAAACAATATAGGACCAGATGTATATTGACCACACAAATGCATATATCATCAAACATACAAGAATGTGGAGGAAAACTTAAATAGATTTATTGATAGAAAGAGTGGAAGAGAGGATTACAACCCATTGATCTGACCCAGCGTCATCCTCCCAGCATGAAAGCCCTTCTTCACCTCATGAAAAGTTTAGATCACCCAAAAATATGATGTTCCACCAAGAAACTAACAACACTTCCTTACAAGATACAAAATTCCAGCCTCTGGATCTCTGGGATGAGGGATCCATATATAGATGTTTGCAGGGGGGTGAGTCAGCTTTTGGGATTTTGATTAGTGTCCTCTCTCTGATAGTTCT
>APFE031458286.1:43252-90696 GCA_000404065.3 Pinus taeda | reverse complement strand
CTATCAACAATGAACTGTATCGGGGAGCCCTTTACCCACATCTGGGAGTGGAAGAGACGCTCCTCCTCCTCTAGATCTTCAGGTCCATTTTTCTGGATCTTTGCGGTAGCAACAGTGGCGCTGGGGTCCGCATCAATGATCTGCTTCCCTTTTTCATACCCCTTATCGGGTTCTGACTCAGAGTCGGAGCATGCATCTAATTCTGAAACCTTTAGCTCGGCCACCAGGGACTACTTGGCCCGACACTCACTTGTGTTGTGAGTGGAGCTCTTATGGAACTCGCACCATCTCCCAGTGTCCTTTCTCGGCTTTGCGGTGCTGTTCTTTGCTTGCAGCTTTGGCTGGTTGTCTTGGGTTGTCCCGCCTTGCCTTTTTCCTTTGTTCTGTGGTTTAGGGGCACCTTTCCCCTGCTTTGGATTCACAGATCCAAAGTCTCGCTTTTTTTGTTTAAACTTCTGTTCGACCTTGACGGCATACCGGTACGCTGCGTCGAGCGAGGGGATGTTTAGGAATTGTATTTCTTCCTGGATGTACTTGTGCAGACAGCCACGGTATTTGAGTATCAAATGTTGCTCCGAGTCCTTGATACCCAACTTTGTGCGAAGAGTATGGAACAGATTGGTGAACTTCGGCACGTCTTGGTCCCTTCCCTGCCGCAGCGTGGTCCATTTTATGTATTCATCCTCATAGCTCCCGATAGGGTAGTGCTGCTCCTTGATGGAATTCCGAAACGAATCCCAGGTGGGTGCGACTAAAAATAGTGAGCTAGTACTTTCATCCTTCTGCTCGCAGTAGGTTTCCCACCAGTCCTTGATGTGGGGGGATGCTTTGAGGAGAGCAAAACAATCTTTTCCCGACTCGAAAATTCATGAACAAAAAAATAACCCTCTAGCAGATTTAACCATTTATCTACGGCGTCTTCGTCTATCTGACCCTTGAATATGGGGATTTCAAAATTAACTTGTACCTTAAAGGGTGTGGCGTTTCCAGAGTAGCTACTGGAAGCCGATGCGTTGCTTCCGGGTAGCCGCTGAAGGATCTGGGCAAAACTGTCCATCATCGCGTTCCGTTGTCGCTCGAGGGATTCTTCGAGCAAGATTTTGATGGGATCTCCTGCCCCCTCGTCTTTCTTCTCGAACGCCATGGGAGGCCGTCGGGATTTGCGAGGCTGGTCTTGCAAAGGTTCAACCAGTTCAAGCCCTAACTCCTTATATCCCGACATTGTTGGGGACATGCAAAGAAAAACAGAGAAAAAGCAGACCGCTCTGATACCACTGATCCAGATTTAAACAGGAACGCAAAAAATTATAGAGATAACCATAAACACAAAGATGCAGCAGAAATAATACTTCATTTCATTAATGGCAAATACTGAAACATGCTTACAATCAGAAATGGAAATAAACTAGCTAGGGCGATGGTAGCTATCTCTGAGAAGAGATGTGTGGGCTACATGCCTCTGAACTGACTTACAATGAGGCTCAAAGGCCTATTTTATTGTTGAGAAACAATGAAAAACCCTTAACATTCCAAAACCTAACCCTAGGAGATGAAACGCCAAACTGTGGGCCCCGTTTGGGGGTAAGTTGGTACATCAACTTCCCGGGGTCGTAACTTTAGCATATGATCTCCGTTTGACGCGTACAATAGCTCATTAGAAATATCTATTCGAGCACTATCATTGTTGGAACGGGTAACATCGGTCCATAACATGGACCCATGTTGCCCCTGGATTCCCCAAAAAACGTCGATTAGGGCCTCAAAACGGCTCCGGAAGTTTAGGACCCGAAAAACAGCTAAAAATAGTAAGTTGTGCTACAATTAAGGAAACTGAAAATGTTGAGAAAGACAATGGTGGAGGTCCAAGTGGACTTGGCAGGTGGCCACCAATATCCACCTGGATCAAGGATAGAGGCTATGGTGTGATTTTATCAAAAGGAAAGGAATTCCTTCGACACATAGCCACGGGTCAAGTAAAGAAGATACAGATTCAAGTTAAGAATATATATAAGGTGGAGGTAGAGGATTGTGTTGCTTTGAGCCTGAAAGAAGAGAAGGTGCAGAACTGAGACATTGGCAAGTTTTGGCACAAGCGGTTGGGCCATTTGCATCATGGGGCTTTGAAAATCATGCAACAAATCTATATTGGTCTTCCCAAAGGTACGCTAGATCAAGTTGATACATGCAAGGGGTGTACTTTGGGAAAATATACCAAGACTTCCTTTCACGATATAGACAGTTGCGCAAAGGCGATTCTAGAGTGAGCCCATTCAGATGTGTGTGGACCATTCTTGACAACATCCATGACCAAACACAGGTATTATGTTATATTTTTTGGTGACTTTTCTCGTAAATGCTGGATATTTTTCATGCGGGAGAAGGATCAAACTTTCACAAAGTTTTGTGAATTTAAAGCATTGGTTTAGAAAGAGTCTAGAAAGAAGGTTAAAGCTCTGACGAGTGATAACGGTGGTGAGTATGTATCAAATGAGTTTAAGAAATTATGTGCATGAGAAGGGATTAAACGGGAGTTGACGACACCCCATTACCCACAACAGAATGGGGTGGCCAAGAGGAAGAACATAAGCATTGTAGGGGTAGCACGAGCGATGTTGCATGATCAGGGCCTACCACTACACTTGTGGGATGAGGCATGCTACACAACAACTTATTTGCATAACTCTAGCCCACATCAGATTCTTGGGATGAAGACACTAGAGGAGGCTTATTCTGGTAAGAGACCAAATGTTGGTCACTTCAAGAATTTTGGGCAATTGGTATATTTCCATGTGAATAAAGATGCACGAAAGAAGTTTGATCTGAAAACATAGTTGGGGTTATTTGTGGGGTACACTGATACACCCCACAACTATTGGGTGTACTTTGCGACCAACAGGATAATAGTGGTTCACAGGGATGTTAGATTCGATGAGGAGAAGGCCATGCAAGTTTCCCTTGAGAGGGAAATTGAGATACATGTGGTTGAGGATCTTTTAGCTCTTAAGGTTGAGGAGACTCAGATTGATGTGGAGTAGCCACATGTAGAGGATCAGAGAGTGGAGACATCCACTCAGGCATAGTCTTCCACAGATGGGAGAAAGTGCACTAGAGAGGCTAATAGGCTATTGCATTATTCACAGGAGAATATGGGAGAACCCACATCTTAGCACAAGAAGAGGAGGTCACCTAAGAGATGCACTGGATACATGGCTCTTATGAGTGGATGTGTTGAGACAAAGCCGTCATCCTTTGAGGAGACAGTGAAGCAACTGGTTTGGGTTGATGCCATGGTGGAGGAGTATGACTCCATAGTTTGTAAGAGTGCTTTGGATGTGGTGCCTAGACTGGAGGACAAGTCCTTGGTGAGCTCTTGATGGCTTTATAAGGTAAAGCAAACTACAAATGGTAGTGTGGAGAAGCATAAGGCCAGGTTTGTGGCTCGTGGGTTTTCACAGGTATAGGGGATTGACTATGATGAGACCTTTTCTTGTGTTGCATCATCGATCAGATCTATATTGGCACTATCAACATAGATGGGTTGGAAGGTATATTAGATGGATTTAAATACATCCTTCATTAATAGCACGATTGAGGAAGAGTTGTACATAGAGCAACCTTAAGGTTTTGAGACCTTTGATCATGAGTCAAATGTATGTCGACTCAAGAGAGCGATGTATGGGTTGAAGCAAGCATCCTGTTCTTGGTGCACCAGGATCGATAGATACTTCACTAGGTTGGGCTTCACCAAGAATGAAGCGGATGTGAAACTGTACCACATAGTGGTGGAAGGTAAATTATTGATCATTGTGTTATATGTCGAAGATTTGATTTTGACAGGTGATGATTATTTGATCAAGCCTTGCAAGGAAGATCTTGCAAGGAAGACCTTACAAGAGAGTTTGAGATGAAGGACATGAGGCTCATGCATTACTTTTTGGGAATGGAAGTATGGCAGGATGATGGGGAACTATTTGTGTCTCAGGGAAAGTATGCCAACGAGATAGTCAGGAGGTTCCGCATGGAGAGCAACAAACCCATGGATACTCCTCTAGCAGGAAACTAGAGGAAGGAGGATGCTACTTCAGGGGAAGTAGTGGAAGCTACTATTTATAGGAAAATTGTGGGTTCACTCATGTATTTGGTGAACACATGACTGGATATGTTCTATGTAGTTAACTAGCTTAGTCAAGCAATGGTTAGGCCTACCAAGCTGTATTGGAAGGCGATAAAGCATGTGTTGAGATACCTCAAGGGAAATACTCAATATTGATTATGGTATAGACGAACAAAGGGAGTGAAGCTTCAAGGCTTCACTGACGCAGATTAGGTAAGGATTCCATCTGACAGGAGGAGAAAATTAGGAGGGATATTCAATATTGGGTCAACGATAGTTTCTTGGTACAACAAGAAACAAGTATAGGTTGTAGTTAGTTCAGCAGAGCAGAGTACATCACTGCAAGTCATGCAACATGTGAGGCCATCTGGATGAGGAAGATTTTGGTTGGTTTGTTTGGTCAGCAAATGGATCCAACTATGGTTTACTGCGATAACCAGAGTTGTATCAAACTCTCTGAAAATCCAGTTTTTCATGTTCGGTTTAAACATATTGATATCCGATATCATCATCTCAGAGATTGTGTATTGAGGTTGATTATGTTTTTGGAGTACATTCCCACATAGGAGAAATATGCTAACATTTTGACAAAGGCATTGTCAAGATGTAAATTCAAGTTTCACAGAGACGGGATCGGGGTAGCTGATAATCCCTTTCTTGTTGAGAGGGAGTGTTGAGAAATGGCAACAAGAAATTCTAGTTTAATTTGTCCTTGAATTAAAATCGAATTCTATTCTCATAGAAACTTGTAAATAGTTAATTAAGTTTAATTGATTTAATTAACTTGGGAATTTTGAGTTGGAAATCTTTTTGTAGTCATGTATATGTCCTCCCTAAATTTTAGGGGCCCAGGATGAGTTTATTTGAGTTGGAATTAGATAACTTAGTTTTATTGAGTTATAGACAGTTAAACTCGTTTTGACTGTTGGTGGAACTAGTAGAGGTCTAGTAGTGAGTTGGTGCACTAGTGCATCCTTAGTGCTACTCCAACTAACTAAAGATTACCTCATGAGAAACTCATGCATGTCGATTCAGAGAAAGACCCAGTTGAGGCTAGAGTGTAGGGACAATGTACTATCAGTGTAGAATGATTCGAGTTGTACAAATCATTCATGCAATCAGAAGAGGATATAGATTTTAGATTGCACAGTTATGGAAGATGAAATTCCCAATTAAATATGGGTATTCCTCTCTGAAATTGTGTAAGAAAATATGGGCTCAATAGGCAACATAAATTGGATAAGTGTTGGTTAGTGCACTGTTGTGAGGCAGAGAGTTGATCATACTTGTGCGAAATTGTTCTCGTGAGAACAAGATTTGTATTATCACAGAAATTTATGGTTAATGCAATAGATAGTTGGGGTTTTGAGCAGTGGCTTTCCCCAGAGAAACAATTGTGTTATGTGTCTTTGATTATCTTCCTCTTGTCAATTATTATTTTCATTGATATATTGGTTTTCGCTGTTTAAAGAGTAGAGTAGATTCTTGTCTTGTGTTTTAGTACATTAAATGAGTTGCGAATCTACAGGAAAATCTACATAAAAAATGATTAAAATATCATGTTTATAATTATATTCATAATATAATTCTGTTAAAAATATAATGCTTTATGAATGTTAATGGTAAATACTATTATTAATATCCCACCCCCATTGACTCCACTTACAATAATTCCAGTGTTCGCCTTATCATAAAATGAAGGGGTATCTTAACCAGAATATAGTTTGAAGAGGCACTGGAGAATGGGTTTAACAATATGAATATAGCAAATGATGGATATGATTTTCCCCATGTTCATTGCCCAGTTAGTGTTGGGAGAACCTTGTAAAGCCTTTGGTACCATCGACATGGAAAGAGAGATCAAAAATAACTACTTGAAAGTACTAAAGCAATCTTGCTGATAGGGAACTCGCAACATCCTATGACCTTGGATCCGACTTGGTGGTGGTCAGTTGCAAGATAGATAAGACTGCAACTGACCTACAATTGGAAGGAGAGTGGAAGCCTCTCCTTCCTTTTGCCTTTAAACCAAATATGTAACTCGACCTAAACATGATATATGATTGTTAATTTATTAATGTGTTAAGTATTTCACAAAAATAGGCTAGGTATTTGAAATACGTGAATTCTATTGGATTAAGCTTACAAAGAGGTTTTGTATAGTTCTGTAATTACCACCAACTTAAATTTATATACTTTGAATTGTGTATATAATGGGATACTGTATCATAGAAAATCAAAATCTATAAACCATAATGTATTCTTAATTGGACAACCGAATTCAATCTATAACTGCAACTGGGAGGCATCCCACTTACCCTGCCTAGGTATCTCTTTCTTGGTTTGAGCTGCATACCAAATATCAACTTCCTTGGGTTATAAGATGTAACACACCTCATCCCAATGACAAAATCATACATTTTCATCAACCAAAGTGATATTTTACATTTATGGCTATGGTTTATCCTCCGTTGGAGTTGAAAGCTAAAAAAAATGAAGTAGATTAGTATCAGCCTACTCAAACGAAATCAACCAAGTTGCTATCCAAGCACCTGCCTTGTTCTTAGCCTATAAATTTTGAGAGTTCATGCAATCAAACACTGTTTGGATGTGCATTTGCAGACGAGAATGGGGATTGTGGGCTATGGATGTTGTCATCAGACATAAAGTGGCTTGGAACTGGAAGCAAATGTACCAGAAAATGCATGTTATAGACTTTATCTTTTGTTGTCAATCGACACAAAAAGGGGAGACTACACCTTCTCCAGGGAATCTCATTCGTTAAATGTTGTCTTTGGTACAATGGTTCTCTTTATAGGAGGCTATTAAGAATGTTGATCACATATGAATTTTCATTATTTCATAAACTTCCCTTATATTATTCATTGATTATTATTATTCATAATGACAATGGAGAATGGGGCAATATATTCCTCATAAAAATTTAAGTATGCAAGAAAATAAGATAATTTAATCTTGACATTGGAAATAAAATGTACAGGCGATGTGAGGCAATAAAAATCCTCCTCCCTCAACTAATAAAAATTTCATAGTCAATCCTGTCGCAGTGGCATTTACATATATTTATGATGAAAATGGCCATGCCATTCCATTACATTCCTCGATAGTTAAGATTAAATATATGCATTCAATTGGATAAGGAATGTAGATTAAATATATGTGTTTTTATTTTATCATCAGAAAATAGCTAACACAATGGCTATCCTATACTATGGTTGTTATTTTTAGGGGTTCAAATTTCACTGTTGGGTTAACTGTTTGTGATAAGCTATGGATTCATTACTTTTTACATGTTGGTACATATAAAAATGAATTTGTTGAGCATTGCCTCATTTCCCACAAAATTAAGGACATTCATACATGACTCCACGAACGCTTAATTCTCCTTCTAGGAGATTCCTGTAGACAAAAATATTTTAGTCATTTTCTGTTCACTATTTCACAATTGTTTTATTATAGAAAAGGGTTATTATATTATATAGAGTGTAACTGCTCTTCACTTGGATTCATAAATATTTTATTATTGGATATGATACTCGTAAGTTGAAACCTAAATATACCATCCAATTTGGT
This sequence comes from Pinus taeda, assembly GCA_000404065.3. NCBI lineage: Eukaryota > Viridiplantae > Streptophyta > Pinopsida > Pinales > Pinaceae > Pinus > Pinus taeda. The sequence continues at coordinate 82,988 of APFE031458286.1, read as the reverse complement.
GGATAATACATAATTATAATTAGCTAAACTATTACAATGGCATGTATATGATAATACAGAAAAGAGATACACAATTATATGGACCCTTAGCTAGAAAGTGAATAAATATATACATGATTTTGACAGGCCCACACTGTTGAATTCGACAAGTGTGTGTGTGTATGTATATAGACACAAATCATTTAGTAATTTTTTGTTCACTATTTCATAATTGTTTTATTATAGTAAAGGGTTATTATATTATATAGTGTGTAACTGCCCTTCACTTGGTTCATAAATATTTTATTATTGGATATGGTACTCGTAAGTTGAAACCTAAATATACCATCCAATTTGGTGGATAATTCATAATTATAATTAGCTAAACTATCACAATGGCATGTATATGATAATACATAAAATAGATACACAATTATATGGACCCTTATCTAGAAAGTGAATAAATATATATAGGATTTTGACAGGCCCACATTGTTGAATTTGACAAGTGTGCGTGTGTATATATTAGGCCCAAGCCTTGAAACTTAGCATATACCGATATTTAAACTAGCATATGCCTATATTTAAATTGGTCTAGGCCTTCGAATGTCGTAGCACTCCAGAAATAAGGGGTCAAGTTCTAAATCTTCTGCTTCATATTCCAGCTCTCCTTTCCAACAAATTTGGTCAAAATGAGGCAGGATGAATAGATGAAAATATGAATGTACTTGTTTTATTCATAGTAATATAAATACAGTGCTTTTGATCGGAAAAAAAAAAATAGATTATGAAATAGGAGATGTAACTATAAGAAAAATTGGAATAACTGTATCAATGAACATTTATTTGAATGAATATGCATTACTATGTATATTTTATGTACATAACGATGATACCCAAGGCTTCAATATGAAATTAATTTCCTCAGTACTAGGTGCAATTCCACCACACACAATCACTATATATGACCTCATATGCACATGACGTATTGTATGTTCATTATGTGACTTGTTTGTAAACAATGAGGGTTGGGCATACCCAACTTGTTTCCCTACAAATCTTGCCTTCATATGCACTGGATGGCTACTAATTTTTTTATGCCTATTCCAACGTTTGAAGGCCTAGACTAGTTTAAACATAGGAATATGCTAGTTTACTGATATTTAAACTAGCATATGCCTATATTTAAAGTGGTCTAGGCCTTCGAACGTTGGAATAGGCATAAAAAAATTATTAGCCATCCAGTGCATATGAAGGCAAGATTTGGTCGGGAAATAAGTTGGGTTTGCCCAACCCTCATTGTTTGCAAACAAGTCACATAATGAACATACAATACATCTGCGCATATGAGGTCATATATAGTGATTGTGTGTGGTGGAATTGCGCCTGGTACTGAGGAAATTTATTTCATGTTAAATCCTTGGGTATCGTCATTATGTACATAACATATACATAGTAATGCATATTCATTCAAATAAATGTTCATTGATACAATTATTCCAATTTTTCTTATAGTTACATCTCCTATTTCATAATCCATTTTTTTTGTCGACCAAAAGCACTGTATTTATATTATCATGAAGAAAACAAGTACATTCATATTTTCATCAACTCATCCTGCCTCATTTCGACTAGATTTGTTGGCAAAGAGAGCTAGAATATGAAGCAGAATATTTAGAAATTGACCCCTTATTTCCAGAGTGCTACGAAGCCATACTAGCCAAAAAACTGACAAAATAAGCAAACAACCTGTCAATGGCATATCAAGGTGGCAGATATAGATGGTGCATGGTTTCAGCTGCTAGATGACCCTATTTATCATGCATATGGTAGTCAATGTGCTCCAGGAGAGCCTCCAAATCTTGCAAGCGTTCATTTGTTCGCCTCTGGATTTTTCGAACATTCTCCAATTGTTCCAAAATTTCTAACTAAGAGAAATGTATGTCATTAAAATAAGTCACAATTTCATTTCGATCCTCGTATCTATGATTGTGGAAGATATATAGGTTGGCCTAAATCAAATTTAATTGAACAACAACCGATTCCAGGGAGGAGGTATGAACAACACAACTAGGAGAAAGAGTTGGGTTCTGCAGTAGCTCTTCCTCTCTGTCAAGGCTGGATGAACGTTTCTTACTAGAGGATGAAGTGCCAGCTACACGAGAAGCTGGATGGTCATTATATCCACCCCCTCTATGGGGCATTCCTCACTGACCTGCCTATAGATGAAAGGAGTTTCCAAGACTTGACAAGACCCTAGGCCACTGACCCTCAAAATCACCACCACACCACAATCTCCAAATTTCCCACCATGGGACAACAGAATTGTGGGGGGTCAATTCAACTATACCAATGCACAAGGACCATAATCCCCCGAGCCCCGTGACACTACGAAAAGGAACCAACTTGAAGAATAGAAGCAGGCCCCAAGACATAACACATAAAAGCCCATAGAGTAGAGTTGAGAATCTCATAGAACACAGGAGGCAAACCACCTTGAATGTGAATACCTCATGACACATATAGACAGACTCTCAATTCCACCTAAGTACTCACCCAAGCTCAAAACCAAGAGAGATTAGGGCCTTAGATGAAAGGGGGGGCACAATTGACCACAATTCCATAAAGAAAATCCTAGATTACTCCTCATAGGGACCCTAGTCACCAGGCTAAGATCAACAACTGACTCACACCACCGAAAACACATGAACAATGAACTAAGTTCTAGCCTTGCAACCTTTGAGAATGACTAAATTTAGATAGAGATACCACCCTTTCACAAGGGAAATAGCCACAACAAGACCAACATAAAAGGAATTAAATATATCCAACAAACACCAGTAGGAGAGGTAGCACATTACCCAGATTTGTAGACCTTGGTGATGCCACCAGCACTAAGAGAAGATAACTGAATATTGAAGAGCATTGAGCAAAAAAAGAGGCAGCAACCCATCAAAGCAGTATATCCAGACAAAGGCACTCTCGAGTCCCAAACAAAGTCCTAAGAACAATACCACACATAGGGGTCAACTTCCGTGTTTAATCCCTCACCACCATATCCTTTTGGCTTTCCCTACAGGCCTGAATAGCAAGCATATCTGTCACCAAATTCCACAACGTCTCTTCTCATCACCCAACACATCAAAACACTCACATTCCATAGCCAAAGAATAATGCTTAAAGTTTCCTTCTTCATAAGCGTCCTTCGTCAAGCCGAGTGCCAATACTTACCCTCATTAACATATGCATGGGAGACAAGTGGCTGGGGGTGGGGATCCAAAGGCCACCTCAAGCAAGGGTCGATCACTCCCATCAGGGGTTTTCATAATCCATGGTTGTAAATATATGCCATGGGATTTTAATTCATTTCCCGTTCAAATAAGGATTAATGGGTATTCATTATGCAACACATGATATATATATACATCATTTATATGAATATTGGTGGCCATGTTTATGTAAGTGAGTTATATGTTAGTTTATTTTTTAAATACTTTTAAAACCATTGTATGTTGCATTTATAAAGAATAACTATTAATTATCATTGATATATTGGCCTTCCCCAGATTTATACGCTTTACGTACAAGGCCAAGATAAATATAGTGAGGCATTCAAGTATTGGATGCATGGTAGATTGTGAATAGTCCCCCAAGAGAGTACACATTATAATATTAGTTAATAATAATATTTGAAGTATTATCTGATGTCCACCTTATAGTTTAACTTATTTGTGAGATTGTACAACTCAAAGTTGAATAATGGATGGCATGTATAAATTCTTGCATTTTATAATGATTATGTTGTGTATAAAGATAATAGGATAATTTTATGATAGGTTAAGTATGTAAATGATTATAAGGAGGGGTGTTATGTTAGGGTCCCACCCTAACCCCCTTATTTATGTAATAGGATCGAGTCATAGTTATAGTTAAGTAAAGAGTCAATAAAGCCCATATTAATAATTGTAAGTGGTTAACCCACATTTAATGAATGGACCACAATTAGTTGCAAATGGGCCACGGTATTAGATAGATGGTATTAATAAGAACCATGGTATTGCCCCATGGTATTGCATGTATGAATCCTATATAAAGGATAGAGACTCCCCTCAAGGAGCATTGTGTCTTATTTTGAAATCGAGCTCTAGTCTATTGGAGGTTGCCCCCTCGAAGAGGCAAGTGAACATTTCTTTCTAAATAATAAAATACTTGTTGTTATTTCTCAGTATTCTATGTTCTAGGTATATTTCTTCGCATATTTGGTATTCTAGTATCATCTTGCAGGTTAAGAGCATAACAAGTGGTATCAGAGCGCTTTCCAAGGCTAGTGGGATCTCCATTTTTTAGCAATTTTTTTTTGGCTAGAGATGTGTTCCGACATCTTTAAACCACAGGATTTGTCATTGAGCGCATAAACCTACGGATTTGGGGAGGCATGCATGCAGGAAATACAAGAGGTGGTCACACTTGTTGGACTCCCTTGTAACCCCTGTGGGTACCCCTTCGAGTAGTAGCGCATTAGACAAAACCGCACACAGACTGTCTTCCAAGTACCCTCTAGGTATATTGGAAGCCCCCTAGCTCCCTTGAAACCTCGCCATAGATAAACCATCGACTGTCTTACTGCTACAATACACCAAGAACAACAATAAGAGATATTACTCGCCTGTACAATAGGGTAGTCGGGTTGTACGACTAAGGGTACGGTTGATCCTCCTTGGCTAGTGCCCTGAAAAATTGGGCCAAGTACTACTGTCAGACCCTTATGTATATTGTGATCTATAGCACCTGACACTCCTGGAGACCATAGTTCCCTTCTCTATCTCTGGATCACACATAATCTCTACCAGATCAGATCTCACAAGTGGGGTTTTGTAGCAGCAACAATTAGTTCCGCTGTTTAGATTTATCAGAATGTCCATTCAGATCTATTAGATCCATTAGATCCACAGCAGTAATCAGTTCCACTGTTCAGATCTATCAGATCAGCCATTCAGATCTCTCAAATCCATGAGATCTGCCATCCATATTTGAATAGTTCTGTGGGTTCCTATACCTGGGTGTAATTTTCGCAGGACTTTTAGCACCATTGACATTTCCGGGATTCGGCTACTGCAGTATTCCTAAGCAAGGAGTAAAACTCTATTAGGAGTTAAAAAAAAGAGTCTGAGACCCCCCCAGGGCACTTATTGGTGACTTAGCCCATAAGAATTAGGGCGACGAGCTGAGCAAGGTGGTACCATTCAATTGTTAGTGCCAAAAAATTTGGTCGGTCCCAAATTTCAAGTAAATCAGCTCGGTGCATGGTACAAACTAGAGCTCAAGTTATGGTGAATAAGAGGATAGACATCCTTTGACCATGAATCTGACTTTTTGGGCCGTCTCACTAAGCTCAAACAGATAGTAATAGTGAATGAATATATTGCAGCCTTTGAAGCCTTAACTTTTCACACTGGAGGTCTACAAGATGAGTTCTACACGGAATGTTTTGTCAGTGGTCTCAAAGAAGCCATACAAGCCCACATCTGACTGCACCACCCTAGCTCATGGCTGCATGCTTGCAGGATAACTCATGAAGTCGAATGTGTGTTGGCGGGCCAGTCCGCTTACCCAAATTCCATCACCAAGGGCCGCCCCCCATAGGCTCAAAGCACTACCCAGACACTCAAGGTTCAAAAGGTGTCACCAACATAAATGGCAGAAAGAAGAAAGCAAGGATTATGTTACTACTGTGATGAGAAATACTTCCCTGGGCATAAATGCAAGGAGCCAATTTTTTTTCAAATTGATGCTACTGATCACAGTGCATCAGAGGAAGCCCCACCACTTGAGCAACCAGAGGAGGAAGAAGAGGACAACCAACAAGACAATGTACCTGAAGAACCAGTTATCTCGTTGCATGCTTTAGTAGGGATTTCTTCACCTCAAACTCTCAAAATCAGAGGTTTTATTAAGCATCGACCAATAGTAGTCTTGATTGATAGTGGAAGTACACATAATTTTATCCATCAAAGAGTCGCAGAAGTAGTGAATTTTTTTGTTCAAGCAATTTAGAACTTCCAGGTCCAAATTGCTGATGGGGGAATAATGAAATGTGAAGGCCACTGTGAAAATGTCAAACTTCAAATGGGGGATTATCAATTAAAGACCCACATGTTTGTCATACACATGGGAGGGTGCGACATTCTCCTCGATGTTGAATGGCTTCACACACTTGGCCCAATCACAATGGGTTTCCAGGAGTTATATATGAACTTTAAGCAGAATAACCACACACATACCCTCAGCGGACTCTAGGCGGGATCTCCCTCTATCATCAGCTCATATCGGATGGAAAAAATGTTAAAAAAGGGCCACCATGGAGTTATAGCTAAATTTAATGCCATCCAGGCCTGTGAACCCAATCCTGTGCATATTCATCCTAAGATACAACAGATCTTAAACAACCATATGCCAATCTTTGAAAAGCCTCATGAGCTTCCATCCTCGAGAGGGGAACATGATCATAGCATTACTTTGATCCCAGGGGCCCAGCCACCAAATGTGCGTCCATATAGATATCTGTTTTCCCAAAAGAATGAAATAGAAAAAATAATCAAGGAACTCTTGGAAGCAGGCGCCATTCATCCCAACATTAGTCCTTATTCATCGTCGGTGGTCATGGTGCTCAAGAAATATGGGGAATGGCGTATGTGTGCAGAGTTCAGGGCCCTTAATAAGTTGACAGTCAAAGATAAATTTCCCATCCTGGTTGTTGATGCTTTGTTGGATGAACTAAATGGGGCTCAATTATTTGCTAAGCTTGACCTTCGATTAGGCTACCACCAAATCTGCATGAAAGAAGTAGACATCCCAAAGACTGCTTTCCGAACTCATGAAGGCCATTATGAGTTCCTGGTCATGCCATTCGGTCTTTGTAATGCTCCATCCACTTTCCAGGGCCTTATGAACCACCTGCTCAAACCATATCTTAGAAAATTTGTCCTTGTTTTCTTTGATGACATCCTCATCTACAGTCGCACCTGGGCCGCACATCTTCAGCATGTAGATTTGCTCTTGCAACTGCTCTGCAAGCATAAATTATTTGTCAAGATGTCCAGGTGTTCTTTTGGCATGGAAGAAGTTGAGTATTTGGGCCACATTGTGGCGCGTGAAGGTGTCAGGGTGGACCCCAAAAGATCCAGGCAATGCAGCATTGGCCTCAACGTAAGACATTGAAGAGCTTGAGAGGATTTTTGGGTCTCACTGGCTACTATTGCAAATTTGTCCACAATTATGGTCGCATTGCTAGGCCCCTCACTCAAATCCTCAAGAAAAATTCATTTCTTTGGAATGATGAAGCACAACAGGCCTTTACAGCTCTCAAACATGCAATGTGTTCCACTCCAGTCTTAACACTACCCAACTTCACCAAATCTTTTGTGATTAAATGTGATGCTTCGGGTACAGGTATTGGGGTAGTCTTAATGCAGGAAGGTCAACCTTTGGCCTTCACGAGTCAACAACTAAGTGGGCAGAATCTGGGACAATCTACCTATGAGAAGGAGATGATGGCCATCTTACATGCAGTAGATACCTAGTGACCATACTTATTGTGGTGACATTTCCAAATCCGCACCGACCAATAAAGCCTTAAATATTTTCTTGGAGCAATGCCTATCCTCACCACAACAAAATAATTGGCTCACCAAAATGCTAGGATATGATTATGAGATAATTTACAAGAAAGGGTGCGAAAATATTGTAGCAGATGCGTTATCCCACCAATTTGAGGAGGAAAGTACCTTGCTCACAATTTCCCTTCCCATTCCAGAATGGATTGAAGAGGTCTGCAAGGAATTGTTTTCACATCCCTGGCTCTCCCAACTCATTAATCAATTATAGACAGATCCAAATTCCACAGCGGGCTACTCGTGGCAGGATGAGATTCTTCGCTACAAGGACAAAGTCGTAATATCACCAACATCCACCCTCAAAAGCCACATTTTGTTGGAGTTGCACTCATCTCCCAATGTAGAACATTCAGGCTTTCAGAAGATGTATGCTCGCACTCGAAGATATTCTTTTTGGACAGGCATGAAAAAATACATTCTTACTTTTGTAGCTGAATGGGATGCCTGTCAGCGCCACAAAGGAGAAACAGTCAAATCACTAGGCACATTACATCCATTGCCCATTTCGACCTCAATCTGGATGGAGGTTTCTATGGATTTCATTACGGGTCTTCCAAAGTCAGGAAACTAGTCAGTCATCATGGTGGTTGTGGACAGACTTTCTAAGTATGCTCATTTTTGCGCCCTACCCCACCCTTTTACACCAACTTTGGTCGCTTAATCTTTCATGGATCAAATCTTCAAATTACATGGCATGCCCACTTCCATTCTGTCTGATCGTGACCTGGTCTTCGACAATAACTTTTTGTAGGAACTCTTCTGGCTACAAGGTACGCAACTACAACTCAGTACTTCCTATTGTCCACAAACTGATGGTCAAGCTGAAGCAGTAAAAAAATGCCTGGAAACATACCTTAGGTGTTTCACTTCAGAAAAGCAACATCTCTGGGTACATTGGTTACCTCTAGCTGAATGGTGGTATAACACCAACTATCATGCCACCACCAAAATGACTCCATATGAAGCAGTTTATTGTCAACTCCCTCCTTCCCCTACTTCTTATATCAAGGGATGCTCGAAGGTACAAGTAGTTGATCAACTCCTACAGAACCGCACCACCATGCTAGCTCACCTTAGAGAGACTCTCAATCAAACTCAAAACTGCATGAAGAAACATGTAGTTCAACATTGCTCATAACACCAATTTCAAGAAGGGGATCAGATATTTTTTAGGCTGCAACCATATAAGCAAACATCACTCAAAGACAAGGGTTGTCAGAAACTATCTCCAAAATTCTATGGACCATATCAGTACTTCAGCACATTAGAGAAGTTGCCTACAAGCTAGCTTTTCCACCCACTGCAAAAATCCATCCAGTTTTCCATGTCTCATGCCTCAAGAAAGTGATTGGGAACAATTGCAGAATTCAAACCAATCTACCTGAACTGGATGAAGAAGGGTCAATCTAGCTCCAACCTGAACAAGTTCTTGATACACGAGAAAGGCACCTGCATGGCTGCATGATCAAGGAAGTCCTCATCAAGTGGAAAGACACTTCTCCGGAAGATGCAACCTAGGAACTAGCCACTACTCTTCAACAGTTTCTGTAGCTTCAGCCTTGAGGACAAGGCTATTCTTATGGGGGAGGGCATGTTAGGGTCCCACCCTAACCCCCTTATTTATGTAATAGGATCGAGTCATAGTTATAGTTAAGTAAAGAGTCAATAAAGCCCATATTAATAATTGTAAGTGGTTAACCCACATTTAATGAAGGGACCACAATTAGTTGCAAATGGGCCATGTTATTAGATAGATGGTATTAATAAGAACCATGGTATTGCCCCATGGTATTGCATGTATGAATCCTATATAAAGGATAGAGACTCCCCTCAAGGAGCATCGTGTCTTATTTTGTAATCGAGTTCTGCTCTATTGGAGGTTGCCCCCTCGAAGAGGCAAGTGAACATTGCTTTCTGAATACAAATACTTGCTGTTATTTCTCACTGTTATATGTTTTGGGTATATTTCTTTGCATATTTGGTATTCTAGTATCGTCTTGCAGGTTAAGAGCATAACAAGTTATCTTGAAATTATGGATTTCATCTTGGTTTCTCTTATTTAATTTAAATATTTATCTTTTAAGGTATCCTTATCCTTTACTCATCTCAGTCTCGGTTTATCAATAAAATATCTGGAGAATCCATCAACTTGGAATTGTTACAAAGTGGTGTTACATGTCCCCCTATTGCATTAAAGGAAAAGGCTTAGCCTACAGAGGGTTCCTTTCTATCTGAAGGCACAAATGGACAAGAAATTAAGGTTGCATATGGGTGTATGGAAAAACGATGACCCGTCCCACTATTGTGGTAGGGGTGGCTCTGGTTAACATGCCATGGAATGACATGGTGGAAAGGAAACATGCATGGAAAACAAAATGAGAAGAGTGTGTGGCTAACTCGAGAGAGAGGAGAGAACACAAACACAAAAGTAAGGAGAAGCACAAATACATGAGAAAAATCTAGGAATAACAGACAAGGTGGTGTTGAGAAAGAAATCAAATGGCAAGGAGATGGAAATCATGTTTAAGAGGAGATAGTAAGTGGAGCGTCAGGAGGGCTTTTTGGATCCTTGTCTTCTTGGTTAGGTGCAGACTTATCTCTTTGGTTTCTTGAGTGCTCTTATCAAGTGGAGGCTTTAATAGGGATTTGGACTCCTGAGTATTGGTTGAATAGGTGGAGGCCAAAATCTATAGATTCCCATGGAGACTACAGGTGGAATTCATAGTTTGCTCTGAATTATTTCAATAGAAAGGTGGAGGAATTGTGGTTTTGGATTCTTGAAGTGCAAAGTGGGTACAAATGCTTAGAACTCTATATTCATGTAGTGTTGTTTGGGTGGAGCTATAGATGTTTTGGATTCCATAAACTTGTTGTGGGGTGGAGTATTAGATGTTCTAGATTCCTTGAAATTATTTTGGGGTGGAGAAATAGATGTTCTAGATTCCATGAACCTGTTGTTGGGTGGAGCACTAGATGCTTAGTTTTCCCTAAACTAGTTGTGTTGGGTGGAGACACTGTGTACTCTAGATTCTCAGGTACCAAGTGGAATCACTGCTTAGGCTGGATTCCTGAGTGATTTTTCATATGACTGGTGTTGATTCCTTCAAGCACTTCATTTCTCAGGCTCCAAATTTAGCTCAAGGGGCGGTTAACTACAAGAAAGAGTAGCATTGTAGTTGGCCTACGATTGGGAGGGGAGTTAAAGTCACTGTCCCAGTTTCCAGTCATCTAACTATTAAGATAAGTAACTATTTGCATTACCATGCTTATTTATGTAACATGAATATTTCTTGTGTTGTTATAAGGTATTGATTTGATTGAATTTCAAGAGAAATGTGTATTTCTATGTGCTACAATGTAATGTGTTGTGAGTTGTTACCATATTTGTAAGGACATGACAAATGCTGTGATGTTGAATTCTCATGAATGATTGTGCATTTTCGTATTCATGATAATGGAAATTTGACCAATTGTCTTGATGTATGTGTATTTTCCCTTATAGACTTCTATGAATGCTTGATTGTTCATTGTGTAAGATCCTATGATGGCCCATGAGCAATGATTGAGAAAATTATGTTTAACTTCATCTTGGGACTGATATAATGAGTGTGTACTCTCTGAGCATAAAATAATGGAGGTTTGAATTCCATGTATGCGAGCCAATGTGCTCTGCGGTTAGGCTTATGCTACGACATGATAGAGAGAGAGAAAACATAGTAAGTGTAATTGGGAACTTAACGAGAATCATTACTCTCACTTAATGCCCAGATTCACGCTGCACCATGGGCCCTTTGTGTGGTGGAAATTCGTTGTGAGTAGTATAGTGATAGAGACTACGAGATGGAAGTTAATTCTTCATTAGAAAACAAGGTTTCCCATTTGCGACATGACCTTGGATGATGGTCTTCTCCTTATCCTAGCGTGAGTGTGGGGTGTGATGGCATGGATAATTTTAAGGTGAGGATCCATAATGAACCCCACCAATCGTTATAGGGAGGTAAGGTGTTGTCTCACACAAGGATTCGCGACCTTGGTGGGACCCATGATGGAGTTTAGGTGGCAGGATGACATGGATGGGATGTTGACATGACACGTGGACAATGTGACATGTGGAAAGAAAAAAATGGCCCTTTTCTAGGGTCATGTAGTAAGTTGATGTCATCATGATGTTAGCGTGACATCAATAGGATGCTATGGTATTGGTGACTTGGAGTATGGAGCTGATGTGGCATGGGATGTCACATGACAGAGTGTTAGGTCCCTATAATACTAGTGTAGCCCCTTATTGTTATTAGTGAAACCCCCTTATTGTATTTTTGTGCCCATTTAGTCCTCATATTGTTATTATTGTGCCCCATAGAAGCCCACTATTGTTATTGTTGTGCCCTTAGAATATTATTGTTATGTCGGCTCTGATTATATTGTGACCCCTCAGACTCCTATATATAGAAAGGAGGTATTGTCATTTGTATCATCCAAGAATTGTTCATTTGTGTAATGTAAAGGAGATTCCCCCCTAGAAGAGGTTGATTTTGAAGTCTTTGATCTATCTTTTATCTATTTTGTGAGCTGGTTGCATAACATTTGGTATCAGAGCTTTGGATTCTAGGGTTTTGCTGCTCCAAACAGGTCATCGTGGAATTTTCGCTATAAATTTTTTTTCTACAAAGTTTCAAAAGCTGAAATTAAAACCCATTTGAACCAAAAGCTTTATGAACCTTGCGTCTGAATTTCATATCTTGTCTCGCTATGTTTTTGGAGATATGATCCAAGGAAATTAAGGTTTTTGCAGGCTCTCGAATTACATCTCAAACAAGTGACCTTGGGAAAATCTTCATAACTTTCTCTCTGAGCATCATACTGAAATTTTGTTAGAATTTATAGAAAGATGACAGACTTTACTTTTATGTGTATCATTTTTAGGTCCGAAGGTTGAAAAAATGACACGTGTCAGGTCATACAAGTCCGCTCTACTGAACCAGTCTATAATCAGGTCATCGTAGGCGATTTGGAATCAATTTTTATTGAAGAATCCAATATTGAACATACTGGTAGGGTTAGAAAGAGGACTCATAGGGATACCATAGGAATCAATTTTAGACCTTGGGGATTTGAAGTTACAAAGATACAACAGATTCAATATCGAGCTCCTACAAAGCGAAAAAAGGTGTGTATTTTTTTTTTTAAATTTTCATAAGTTTGATTTGAAAAATTAGTTTGAAGTGATTCAAAGGGCATAATGAAGCATAATTATCATTAATTGATGCCCCTAGGAAATAAAATCGAAACACATAGTAAAAAACCTAAAAGCTCTACCATGATTCATGAACAAGAGGAAGAAATGCAATATGATATATCAAAATTACGAGACCAAGTGAAACAAATTTCACTCTCACAAAAATTAACAAAAGCTAAGATGAATGGTTTAAAGAAAGGCATGCAAGCTAAGATGGATGGCGTGGAAGCTAATATGGAAGCTACGATGGATGATTTATAAACAAAACTGAAATAAAACATTGAAGATTTGAAGAAAGACATGGAAGGTTTGAAAGGAGGTTTGGAAAAGTTGCTACATGAAATGCTTCCTAATGGTGAAAAGGTGGTAGAGGAAACTCATGATGAGAACAAAAGTATTTTTAATCATGATTTCTTAGAATCTAATGTTGGATTGAAGACTCACCATGTTCCAAAGATCGATATGAGGAAGTTTGAAAGAAAATATCCCGTAACATGGATACCACAGATGGAGCAATATTTTGATCTCCATAATGTGCAAAACACATGAAAGGTACGCATTGCAACTTTATATTTGGAACCCAATAAATTTGTATGGTATCGATGGCATTTATCTCGTAAAAAAATTGTCACTTGGTCAATTTTTATGGAGGAAATGATAACACATTATGAGGATACAAAAAGCAACACCTTATTTAGCCAATTGATAAATATCAAACATAAGGGTTCAATGGTGGAGCACATTGAGGAATTCAAAAAATTGAATATAAGGGTAAAATATATTCCAGAGGAGCATAGGATTTATGTGTTTATAGGGACTTTAAAGGATAACATCCAATATGAGGTTCACCTTTGGGAACCTGATTCATTCGAGAAGGAATTCAGGTTGGCAAGAAAAATTGAAAGCAAAATTCTGGAAGAAAGGAAGCCTACCACACACAACTATAAAGACGTAAGTGTTGCTGCCCTTAGCCTTCCACAACCTGCAAGGTTGACACCACAAAAATTGGAAGAAAAAAGAGCAAAAGGACTTTGTTACAATTGTGATAGAAAATACACTAAAGGTCATAAGTGCATTGAGAAGAAATTATTTTACATAGATTGTGAAGAGGAGGAAGAAAAGGAACAAGAAACATCAAAACAAGAGGATATACACTAGGAACCAAACCTAGAGAAAGAAGAAATGAATCCAACCATATTTTGTAATGCATTGGCAGGAATTACCACTCTTCAAAACCTCAAGATAGAAGGACACATCAAGAAGAAAAAGGTAATAGTGTTGATTGATTCAGGTAGTACCCTTAATTTTATTCATTGTAAGATAGGCAAGGAATTGAATTGCTTCCTATATCCAACACCAAAGTGTCATGTGATGGTTGCAAGTGGAGGAATTGTAAATTTCTCTAGAAAGTTCCATAATATAAATATATCCATGAGAGAATATGCATTGAATAGTTCAATGCTTTCCATTCCAATGGGTGGTGCTGATGTTTTACTAGAGTCCAATGGATACAATATTTTGGTACAATAGCTTTTAATTTTAAAGAAATTTTCTTGATTTTTTTTTGGGAAGGAAAGGAAGTTGAATTAAGGGGCATTGCAGGGAAACTAGGAAAGATAATAAGATGTAATATCGTGACAAAGTTTCTAAATAAAGAAAAATGGGGGGTAATTGCACAATTATGTTCACTGGAGGTTCCCACATCGAAATCATCTATTTCTCCGTATCTCCAAAATGTTTTGGACAATCATTCCAAGATATTTGAGACTCCCAAAGGCATCCCACATATTCATGATGATGATCATGCTATTCATTTGATTACAGGAAGTGTTCCTCCAAACATCAGGCCTTATAGATATCCATATGCCCAAAATAGTGAAATTGAATGTATGGTTGCAGAAATGCTAGAGGCTGGTATAATTCAACCTAGACAAAGTTATTTCTATGATCCAGTACTATTGGTGCACAAGAAGGATGGATCATGGCACATGTGTCTAGATTATAGGGAGATCAACAAGCTCACTATTAAAGATAAATTTCCTATTCTTTTCATTTATGAATTATTCGATGAATTACATGGAGTAATTTACTTCACCAATTTGAATCTTCATTTAGGATATCCTCAAATCAGAATGAAGAATGAATACATTCCAAAAACAACATTTAGAACTCATGAGGGTCATTATGAATTTTTGGTGATTCCTTTTTGCTTACCAATGCACCTTCTACATTTCAAGGTTTGATGAATTCCATTTTCAAAACCTTTCTTAGAAAATTTGTGTTAGTATTTTTTTGATGATATACTAATCTACAATAATTCTTGGAAGGATCATGTTCAACATGCTCACACGGTGCTCAAAATATTGGAGGAGAAACAATTATATGAAAAATCCTCCAAATGTTTCTTTGGAGTATAAGAGGTCGAATATCTGGGTCATTTTGTATCTCATGAAGGTGTCAAGGTAGACCCTAGAAAAATTAAAGCCATTAAGGAATGGAAAATCCCCACATCTATAAATTATCTGGAGGATTTCTTCCCCACATTACTGAGGAAAGATGTATTTTCTTGGACTACAGAAGCAATGAAGGCCTTTGAACATCTTAAAGAGGCAATGTGCCAAGCGCTGGTCTTAGCTACGCCAAATTTCAGAAAAACCTTTATTGTGGAATGTGATGCCTCAGGAAATGGAATTGGTGATGTTTTAATGCAAGAAGGAAGACCCATTTCTTTAGAAAGTTATCCAATCAAAGGAAAGTGTTTACATAAAGCTATTTATGAGAAGGAAATGTTGGAAACACTACACGCACTTAAGAAATGGCGATCGTACCTAATGGGACGACACTTCAAGGTAAAAATAGATCATGATAGTCTTAAATACTTTTTAGAAAAAAGAGTATCCTCAGAAGAGCAACAAAAATGGGTCAAAAAGATGTTGGGTTATGACTTTGAAATCATCTACAAGAAAGGGAATAAATTGTTGTAGATGCACTCTTAAGTAAGGATGAGGATGTGGAAGCATTGTTTTGTGCCTTTTCTATTATCCAACTAGATTGGATAAACAAAGAAAGCGATGAATGGAAGAATGACGAAGAAGTGTGGGAATTCATTCAAAATTTGCAGCAAGATCCCAATACATATGATACATTTAGCTGGAAAAATGATTCCCAACTCAAACAAAAAATGAATTGCACACCTCTCCCTTAGGATGGCACTCAATATTTTTAAAAACTTACCACAGGTTTAAGAAGGAATTATTTTGGGATGGCCTTAAATCTGATATTCAAAAGTTTGTGGCAGAATGTTTGGTTTATCAACAAAATAAAGTTAAGACAATTAAGACCTCGAGTTTGTTAAAACCTTTATCCTTTCCAAGTCAATGTTGGCGGGAGGTTTCAATGCATTTTATCACAAGTTTACCCAAGTTCAAGTGAAAGGGTGTCATCATGGTGGTGGTTGATAGACTTACCAAGTATGCACACTTTTGTGCATGATCTCATCTATTTAAAGCCAATACATTTCCTACTACATTTATGGAAACAATTCAAAAGCTACATGGAAACCCAAAGATTATTGTAAATGAAAAAGATCCCATTTTCACTGGAAATTTTTGGACATAATTATTTTCTTGTTTGGGTACTTAGTTATCTCATAGCTTATCTTATCATCCCCAATCTGATGGGAAAACTGATATAGTGAACAAATGTTTGGAAGGATATATTCCTTGCTTTGTATCTGATAAAAAAACACAATGGGTCAAGTGGTTGCCTCTGGCTGAATGGTGGTATAACACTTCCTTCCATACTGCAACAAAAACAACCCCATTTATGGCACTGTATGGATATCATCCATTGTCCATCACATCATATTTAAGAGAAAATTCTAAGGCTCAAGCAGTGGAAGATCACATCAAGCATCAAAAACAAGTTCTCCAACTCTTAAAGGATAACCTCACTTTGGCACAAAATAGAATGAAACAACAGGCATATCAACATCGCAGGGAATAAGTTTTGATGTAGGTGACTATGTATTTCTACGACTACAACCATACAAACAAATGTCCCTCAAGAAAGCTAAGAAGGATAACAAATTATCACCAAAGTATTATGGTCCATACAAAGTGTTACAAAGGATTGGTATTATGGCATACAAATGGGAGCTTCCTGCATCTTCACAAGTGTACCCAATTTTCCATGTTTCATGTTAAAGAAGGTTATAGGTGACAAGCTCCTAGTTCAAACAATATTGCCAAAACTTGAAAAGGAAGGAAAAATCATATTGGAACCTGAAGCAGTCATAGAAACAAGAAATCGAAAACTACGAAATAGATCAATTTCAAAGTATCTCATAAAGTGGAAGAACATACCTGCTGAAGATTCCACATGGGAGGATGATAATTTTATACAAAAGCATCTATAATTGTTAAGAAATTTACCAAATAACATAAATTAATTACAGAGAATTACTGAGAGAATCAAATATAAAATAACCATCAACAACCATAAACACATAAACACACATTTTTATCCAAGAAAACCCCAAATCTGGGGAAAAACCCAACCCAATGAGATCTCGTTATTATTGGCCAAAACCTTGGCCAATTTGACCAAGTGAGCCTTCACCTTTCACCTCCAGGACTACATTACAATGAAGTATTCCTAGCCTTTTATAGGCTCCATTACATGCAATAGCATGGATCATAATACCATGGGTATACTATACCATGTGCCCAAAACCACTACTATTTAACCAGGTCAACCTTTACTCAAAGCTCGAGTTTTTTTTACCTAAAAATTCCCCCCTTAAACTCGACTTGGGGTTCTTGAATAAATCCAACCAAAACCTGCTAAGTAAGACAAACCCGCTCACTCTAGCCCTTACCCCCTTCAAAGTTTTTACCCAAGATTTGTTAACCTGAAATCACCCTATTACCTAGGTCCAACCCAGACTTTACTGGTAATTACCCAGGGTACGCATGCCTTACGAACTCTTACAATAGTATGGCCATTTACATGCAAATTAAAAATTCCACTCTGATATAATATAATTTTTTTTTGTTTTGATTACCCTTGTTGTTGTCTCTGTACATATTGTTTTGGAGAATTTGGTATCTACGGATAAATACTAATTCCCTAGATAAGTAGCCATATCTAGAACAACAATTTAAAGTATTTTGGGATTTTCCTATATGCAATAGATAAGATGAAAAGATGAGAAGACCTACTTGTAGTTCTGCTTTCCTCTCGTCTCCTTTGTATCGATCCTGTCACTCCTTCCCATACTTAATACACTTCAAAAGTACCTGTAAACACAACAAAAAAAAATAATCGATCAAAGAAAAATATCTATTGAATATAAGTGAATGGAATCAGATACATTTCACACATATAAGCATTATAAGATAATACAAGCATATGGGAGAAATGTTCAAACACTTTATTGAATAGAAGAAGGAATTACAACCATTGTGTCTAATTCAAAGTCATTCCTCCAGCTTGGATCCCATCCACATCACATCAAAAGCATGACAAACTTGTAGCATTACAATACTTGCCAAAACCAATTCTCATAACAAAATTATTCCTTATAATTCAACATAATCCAGCCCCTGATCACTTAGATGAGTGGTCAATTTATAAGGAGATGAAGGAGGTTTTGTCATAAATGGTGGCATTGAATGGCCTTCCATACTTAGAATTAGTTCCATGGAGGAAGGGATGAGAGCATAGGATGCACCTTAACTCATTCCTCATCCATTTTCGAGCTCATAGGAGTTGATAAGTGAGAGAACCTTCTAGATGATTCCAAGAGATAAGAATATTCCCTAAACCCTATGTGAATTTAACTCACCCAGTGCAGGTGAAAGGAAGCCTAAGTGCTCTGCAGAGCACCCTGGAATGAACTTAACTACTTTGCAATGCACCCTTACATGGGTCTACCTGCACTGGTCCCTCTAGAGGTCATTTCTGGATGTCTTCAAGTCATGAAACTGTCTAGGAAGGATGCATTCAAAGGGTTGACTTCTTTAGGGCATGTAGCAACTGAAATTAGGGTTCGATGAGCCTTAAGCACTGATCTGGATGATGGGATTGATGTGCCCAAACAGATCTGTAATAGCTGCTCCCTAAAGCATGAAGTTCGAAAAATGCAAATGTCGAATGAAATTCTTTACGATGTGATGAGGAGGTATCGAAGTGGAAGGTGACCTGCATCAATTACAATACATATACCATGACTTTTTATTTTTACATGAACTACTGAGGGAAGGCATACCCATGCTCGGCTTATAAACTTTAATTATATGTACATAAACAATCGTCTACTGATATAGACCCATGATCGGAATGACTATCAATATAAAGCCATTATACATATGATTTTGTACTCCTGAAATTGCAGCCCGGATGGATGAAACGAGATCTGTGGTTTTCTATCTCATTCAATCGTTTGCTCAAATATGAGTCTAACCATGTGAATATGTGATCTAAATTCGAACATGGGAAGACATCGTCTAAGTACCAGCCAATGATGTAAGCTGTTAACAAACGCGAGAGAAATCACCGATAATGATAATTATCCTCAAGGTATTTTAGTACATTTTGCATGGTGTGAATGGATTATTTGATGTCAAACACCATACAAATTCTTTTGGTCGAAGGCCATTGATGTTAACCTATCACTGGAAGCGAGAAACTTGCCATTGATGTATGCAAGCCTCAAGGTACTGGAAGGGTGTTTCTAAGTCAACTTCTTGGATAATGTGTTGATGTCAACAAGAAGCGACTCATCGCAGGAGGGCCTTGATGTATCCCACATCAATGACACGAAAAGAGTGTAATGATTTTGGAGACAAAATTTGATTGATGAGACAAGGTTCAGGAATGGCAGTCATGAAAATGAAGGTTTATGGTATTGAAAAGGATGAATTTTAACTGAATGACTTCTCTTGAACATATCGGTGACATTGAATGAATTGGCCACATTGATCCAAAACCAAAGTAATGGATGGTGTGATAAACCATAGGCATGATAACCATCAAGCTGATAACCCAACCCAAAGAATTTGAATGAATTGGTAGCATTGACCAAAAACAAAAGTGATGGATGGTGTGATAGACCATAGGTATGATAACTGTCAAGCAGATAACCCAACCCGAATAGTCAAAATGATGAAGTGAAAGTTTCATGTTCAAGAGAGACCTGCTACCATAAAGTGGTTTTCCCCTTTTTCCCATTTTCCCCAGTCCTTGTTGACCAGTACCTCTTTATTTTTATCAATCTTGAGGAGGATAACATATGCTTGTTGTATAATTCTACCCTTCAGATGAATTCATCACTATTTGATGTTTTAACGGGTCGAGTGAAGGTGAAACTCGGTCTTGTCTAGGTGGACAAGTTTGTTGCTATTTGATATTTTAACGAATTTAACGATAAAGATAACTCGATCCTTTTCATGTTTAGAGAGTTTTAAAAGGGACAAAAAAAAAACTCCACAAGTTATTTTTCATAAATTAATCTCTCAAGCCTAAAAAAGCGTAAGAAAATACGAGAGAGATGTCGTTTCCAATCTGTTAACGAGCTGAAAAGGACAAGTGCTCAACAATCTTTTCATGTTTAGAGACTTTGAAAAGAGCTTAAAGAGGATTCCACTTTGAGGAACGACAGGTGTCTAGGATAGTAACTAGTTCCGGTGATGTTGGAACTTCTCAAAACATGTTTATTTCCATGAAGAGGCTGGCTAATAAGACCAATCATTGCAACTCTTCCTCAAAAAGGGTAAAACAACCAAGTGAAAGCGTATGATCGGCCAAGCAGATAGTGACGATGGAAGGAGAAAAACCCAAGCTCATCTAGAGGAAGAGGTTGATAGAATGGCAATCATGAGGGTTAAAATGGAAATGAGTTCATTTTTAGACAAGATTGAACCATAGGGAACGATGCTTGGATTCAGTTTCATGTTTACACAAGCTTGAAAAGAAAAACTATGTTTGGATTCAGTTTCATTTTTACACAAGCTTAAATTGAAGAACTATGCTTGAATTCAGTTTCTTTTTTACACAAGCTTGAAATGAAGAACTATGCTTGAGATTGGTTTACATGCCCCCAACATGATGAAAGGGAGAGTCTCCTGTAACCAGATGGAAGTTGTTGCAGTGAAGCAGGACGGTTATCCAACACCTTTTTGGCTTTGTCCAGATAGGGACAAAGGTGAATGGGGTAATTCCCTTCACATAACCTATAGGTAAACTTAACTTTACCACTAGGTGCATTCCCCCCAAGCTTCCTTACATTCACCTAAGTAGACTACTCGTGGATATCAGGTGGATGGAATGAAGGTTCATTTATGAGATCAAGTGAAGGACTCGATTGGGATTTTACGAGATCTAATCATAGACTCGAATTGGAACTTTGCTCCAGGGGACCTTGTCTCAATTTTTAATGAGCTTGGAACAAGACAAGGAACTCTACTCAGATTCCTTGTTTCATTTTTTAGCGAGCTTGACATAAGACAAGGAACTATGCTCATACTCCTTGTTTCATTTTTTAACGAGCTTGACACAAGACAAGGAACTATGCTCATACCCTTTGTTTCATTTTTTAATGAGGTTGACATAAGACCAGGAACTATCCTCATTTCGTTGGTTTCATATTTTAACGAGGTTGACACAAGACAAGGAACTATCCTCATATCCTTGGTTTCATTTTTTAACGAGGTTGACACAAGACAAGGAACTATCCTCAGATTCATTGGTTTCATTTTTTAACGAGGTTGACACAAGACAAGGAACTATCCTTAGATTCCTTGGTTTCATTTTTTAACAAGGTTGACACAAGACAAGGAACTATCCTCATGGGGGCTGTTCCATTTTTTAATGAGGTTGACACAGTAAAAGAACTATCCTCATATTCCTTGTTCACGACCCATAAGAGGTCATGACTTCCAAGAGGTTCTCATCAGATGGGAGAACAATTCTCTAGAAGGGATCCGTAGCAAGGAATCCATTAGAGAGATCTAGTTCCAATGCCCCCAGTACATAATGTACAACATCAATGAATTGATCGTCAGTTGATGTAGGCATGGAACGGGTTGCTACATAATTAACCCTTGGCGCGGATGATACCATTGGTACAAAAGGAACACTTAGGGAAGATGGTTGATTGGAAGCAATATTTGGACCTGGAAATGAAAGCTGGTTAATGGTGACAATTCTGCCTTCATACGGGAAACAATTCACTCGAAAGAGTGTTCAAACAATAGCTCCCATGTCATAAACATAGTCACGCCCAAGAAGTAAATTGTAATCTAAAGGGCCTGGGAATACCATCACATTCAGATAAATGATTTTTCCTCCCAAATTAATAGGAAACTGGGGAAAGATCCCTAATGGTTGACTGGTTCAACTGTTAAAAGCCAATAGATTTTGGGTAACGAGCACAAGTGGCGGCGAACCGAGCGCTTGCCAAGCAGTTGAGGAAATGATACTCACTGATGCACCTTCATCTATAATAGTTCCAGGTACAATCATATTACAAACCTGTACTATGATCTGGAAAGGCACATACGAAGGAAGACGACATCCTACGAGTTGATTCCAATCAAAGGAAGTCACCAAAATACTTGGAGGGGGTACCGTAGAAACGATAGTATTGTCCCCTTGTGTTATGATAACAAGAGTATTTTCTGCCTATCTTGTTGGAACAAGAGGGTTGTCTCCAAGCTCATTAGAACCTGAAGAAACAAGAAGAATTTGAGTGATATCATACTCACTCTCTTTGGGAAATGTATGATTAACTGAAGGTGAAATCGGGTCAATTGTTACCTTGACTTATTGATTTGGGTCAGGTATAGACTCATAGGATTCACTTTTAGAGGGAGTGGGTTTGACCGAAAATTGATTTTAGTCAGTCAATTCATCAACTAGTGAAGGATTAAGGGAAAGTCTCTTGTAACTAGATGGAAGTTGCTACGGAGAAGCATGATGGTTATCCAATAGTTTCTTGGCTTTGTCTAGATAGGGACAAATGTGAATGTGCTGATTCCCTTCACATAACCTACAGGGAAACTTAACTTTACCCTTATTTCCATGAACTTTACTACCACTAGTTGATGGTGTGTCACCAGCATGATCTCCAGAAGTTGATGACATAGGATGATGTGAACGGGAAGAACATTCTTCTAAGATCTGAGGAATATCAGGACAATTTCAAAGAAGATGGTATCCCGCACAAAGTTTGCATGGATATCGAACTTTGTGAGGCTTGAAGGATGGTTTCTCATAAGATGTTACATTCAAAGCAATGGTTGCTTGGTTGCCCCTTTGCTGAATTTTCTTCTTCTTATTCTTCTTCCCTTATTCTTCTTAGCCACCTGGTTACTAGTACCAATACTTTCACCAGGCGAAGAGGAAGAAGGGGAGGAATAAACAACTGAGGAAGAAGGTAAAGGGTCAACTTTAGGATCAACTGGAGGTTGATTTTGTTTAGTTGGAGGAGTACTCGATTGCCAAGAAATCATGACATTTTGAACCAAGGAGGTTGAAAACAACCATACTGGCAAGCCAATGGTAAGTCCCGGTAGGGATAATGTATCCATATAAGGAGCACCAATATTTCCGAAAGGAGGAAAAGGACTAGGATTCCTATCAAAAGGAATTCCTTGATCAGTGGACTCCGAATTTGTCGCCATATGTTTCAACCTAAGATCAACTAAGGAGTGAGTGTGGAGGATGTTATCCACGATCAATTAATTTTATTTTAATCAAAGTAACATAACAAAACAAAAGAGGGATAATCTAGACAAAAGGTTTACCAAGAAACTGTGAACTACATAATACCTCCTGGTGAACCAAGAAGTATGGGCATAAAATCTCCCTAAATGCTATGTTCGGTGTATCATAGTGTACAAGGCAGCCGACTTGGTTACCTAATGATGGATAGCAACCTAGTGTTGTCCTCCCATATATACCCGAAAGTACGTGGAGGCCCAATCTGTATAAGTGCTGTCTAATGCAAAACCACACTGTGAGAGCATTCCCATATACTTTACATATTATAACACCGCCCTATATACCCAAAGGTATGTCGATGAGCTACGATATAATGACATACATGGAATGAGGTATCACACTCAGGATGTATTGCAGACAAGTTAGTGACAACTGCTTTGTTTTACGACGCCAGAAAACGTCTCTAGCCTAGACCTCTAAATGTTTTTTGTTAAGTGACAATGCTCCATTAGGTAAATGCAGATAAATTTTAAGTTGATCTTCTTTAGAATTTTCCTTTCACAGTTCACCACATGATGTATGTTTGCAATTCCTAAAATGCAACTAATATGATAAGCATTACTTTCATTCAATTGAACAATGAAAATCTTAGCTAGTAGGGATAGAGCAATCAGATCTTTGACAAAGAACAAAGAGCACATCTAATGAAATTTCCCTAGCTATTCCTTTCAAGCATTCAAAAACTACAATATGAATGATGCAAGTTTTTCTTTTCGTTTCCCTTAATGTTATGATGAAAAAAAAGGAAACTATGCACATACAATCAATCAATCTTTAATAAGGACGAAGACTTTTACGATAGTTCTGTTTCAAAGGAAAATAATACTTTACGACACTTTCTTTCGAACAAAGATTAATCAATTATATTCTAAATTTGACTATAGACCGATAACTACAAATAAAACATTTAAGAAAAATTAATCAATCAAGTCAAAGTAGGGCTAGACAAGGAGATATGAACTTGTTCTCTAAGACATGACATTCATTGATCAACCAACAAGCAAGCAAATAGAGAAAAGTTGGCGAAGAGACATTCCAAGGGTTGGAAACTGACCCTAGGAGGATCAACGCAGCCCTGAATGGGAGACAGTGCACTTCAGAGCATTGTCCCTAAGCCAAGGGTGATATGTAGTGCACTGTGTCCCTCACAAGCCTGCACTAGTGATAGTGATCCATTTCAAAAGGCAATTCAACATAGTTTCGATCAAATTTTCAATGCAAAAGAGCTGAAATACAATCAATGAACACAAGTAAGGTCTACAAGCATGTCCTATGAGGTGGATAAGCTACTAGGAAAGATGATCATCCCCAGCGGAGTCGCCAATTTGTTTTGGAGAATTTGGTATCTACAGATAAATACTAATTCCCTAGATAAGTAGCCATATCTAGAACAACAGTCTAAAGTATTTTAGTATTTTCCTATAAGAAATAGATAAGATGAGAAGATGAGAAGACCTACTTGTAGTTCCGCTTTGCTCTCGTCTCCTTTGAATCGATCATGTTTCTCCTTCCTGTACTTAATATGCTTGAGAAGTACCTATAAACACAACATAAAACAAAGAATCAATCAAAGCAAAATATCTATTGAATATAAGTGAATGGAATCAAATACATTTCACACATATAAGCATTATAAGACAATACAAACATATGGGAGAAAGGTTTAAACACTTTATTGAATAGAATAAGGAATTACAACCATTGTGTCTGATTCAAATTCATTCCTCCATCTTGGATCCCATCCACATCACATCAAAAGCATGACAAACTTGTAGCATTACAATACTTGCTTCAAATCCAATTCTCATAACAACATTATCTCTTACAATTCAACATAATCCAACCCCTGATCACTTATATGAGTGGTCAATTTATAGGGAGATGAAGGAAGTTTTGTCATAAATGGTGGCATTTAATGGTCTTCCATACTTCAAATTAGTTCCATGGAGGAAGGGATGAGAGGATAGGATGCATCTTAACTCATTCCTCATCCATTTTCGAGCTCATAGGATAAGTGAGAGAACCTTCTAGATGCCTCCAAGAGATAAGAATATTCCCCAAACCCTATGTGAATTTCGCTCAAACTCACCCAAGGGAGGTGAAAGGAAGCCTAAGTTCTCTGCAGATCACCCTGGCATGGACCTAACTGCTCTGCAGCACACCCTTACATTGGCCTACCTGCGCTGGTCCCTCTAGAGGCCATTTCTAGATGTCTTCAAGTCATGAAACTGTCTGGGAAGGAGGCATTCAAAGGGGTGATTTGTTTAGGGCATGTAGCAACGAAAATTAGGGTTTGATGAGCCCTAAGCACTGATATGGATGATGGGATGGATGTGCCCAAATGGATTTGTAACATATTCCCCCTAAAGTATGAAGTCAGAAAAATGAAAATGTCGAATGAAATGATTTACAATGTGATGAGGAGGTATCGAAGTGGAAGGTGACATGCATCAATTACAAAATCATGATATATGTATTGTAATTAATGCATGTCACGTTCCACTTCGATACCTCCTCATCACATCGTAACACATTTCATTCGACATTTGTATTTTTCCGACTTCATGCTTTAGGGGGCAGCTGTTACAAATCCATTTGGGCACATCAATCCCATCATCTAGATCAGTGCTTAGGGCTCATCACACCCTAATTTCAGTTGCTACATGCCCTAAAAAAGTCACCCCTTTGAATGCCTCCTTCCCATACTGTTTCATGACTTGAATATATCTAGAAATGGCCTCTAGAGGGACCAACATAGGTGCCCCTATGTAAGGGTGTGCTGCAGAGTAGTTAAGTCCATGCCAGGGTGCTCTGCAGAGCACTTATGCTTCCTTTCACTTGCGTTGGGTGAGTTTGAGAGAAATTCACATAGGGTTTGGGGAATATTCTTATCTCTTGGAGTCATCTAGAAGGTTCTCTCACTTATCAACTGTATGAGCTCGAAAATGGATGAGGAATGAGTTAAGATGCATCCCATAATCTCATCCCTTTTTCCATGGAACTAATTCTAAGTATGGAAGGCCATTCAATGCCACCATTTATGACAAAACATCCTTCATCTCCCTATAAATTGACCACTCATCTAAGTGATAATGGTCTGGACTATGTTGAATTGTAAGGAGATAATGTTGCTATGAGAATTGGCATTGAAGAAAGTATTGTAAAGCTACAAGTTTGTCATGATTTTGATGTGATGTGGATGGGATCCAAGCTAGAGGAATGACTTTGAATCAGACACAATGGTTGTAATTCCTTCTTCTATTCAATAAAGTATTTGAACCTTTCTCCCATATGTTTGTATTGTCTTATAGTGCTTATATGTGTGAAAATGTATCTGATTACATTCACTTATATTCAATAGATATTTTTCTTTGATCGATTATTTGTTTTCTGTTGTGTTTATAGGTACTTATCAAGTGTATTAAGTACATGAAGGAGCGACAGGATCGATACAAAGGAGACGAGAGGAAAGCAGAACTACAAGTAGGTCTTCTCATCTTCTCATCTTATCTATTGCTTATAGGAAAAGACTAAACTACTTTAAGTTGTTGTTCTAGATATGGCTACTTATCTAGGGAATTAGTATTTATCCATAGATACTAAATTCTCCAAAACACATATGACATCAATGTCCATACAAAAAGAACCCATCTACCAAATTACATGGGTCACCAATGATTGTAACCTCTAGTTATCTAGGTGTTCTTTTCAGGTACATGGTTCATCAATTAATTAATCAACGTGAACATATCCTCCTCATCCATTGAATCTCTCATGACCCAATAGTGTGCAACTTTGCTTCACAATATATGGCTTTTGATCCATATATCTAAGAAAAAATCAACTATATCTCTATCTACCAGGCCAATACAAACTCCTGGTAACAAAAAACGTCCTTCTGAAGCCAACTTAGCTCTGATACCAATTGTTAAGAAATTTACAGGAGAACATAAATTAATTATGGAGAATTATTGAGAGGAACAAATATAAAATAACCAACAACAACCTTAAACACATAAACACACATTTTATCTGGGAAAACCCTAAATTTGGGAAAAAACCCAACCCAATGAGATCTCATCAGCATTAGATAAAACCCTCGCTAATCCGGCCAAGTGAGCCTTCACCGCTCACCTGGGGATATTCATAAAAGGGGCTAAAAGCATAGAGACTAGGGGGGAAATTAAAGGCACCCACCTGATTCATCTGTTTTTAACATTTAAAGCCCCACAGCTGAGAGAATTGGCTGTCACACTTCAGTGAGGCACTGATAGCACAGGATAGAGGGAAAAAGGGTGTGATGGGTCATTGATTAAGGAATACAGTGACTAGGAATCGACCAAGAGAGGATCAGTCATGACTTAGCCGGAACATGTCAGGACCAAAGGCTAGCAAATAAGAGTGGCATGAAGATATTTACAGAAACCATCATTTCAGTTTCGATGGACTAATTCTGTTTTTCTGTTGTGATCATTGTATCGTTATTCTGTTTTTCTTTCAAGAAAGGAATCCTCTTTTTGTAATAGTTAGAGGATTCATGCTGAGACACTGATTCATAGAGACAAATACTACTTCAGCCTGAAAGGTATTAGCTGTAACTGATTTTCTTGTCCTCCCTCTCATTATAAAAGGGAGGAAGAAACATTGAAGAAACGTTCTGAATTCTAGGAAAAAACTACATGTGCTTCTGAAGTTGTCTAGATTCCAGATGTACATATTTTTGAATATGAATGAGACAGTGGTGATTCCCATATTCGAGTATTACATTATTTTTTTTCTTTGTTAAACTTCCATTATGTTCACACTTCCTCTCTGATTTCAAGCAATTGTAGCTGCCAAAAATATCTCTTATATTCTTACAGATTCATTGGTGTTAGCTAGTTAATACATATGTCTATATGCAATTCTGAGATTATATCTTTAAATGTGTGCTTCCTAAAATCACAGCATACACTCTGCTTACATCCACCTTTCTATATTTAGTTTAGATAAGTATAGAAATCTTGATGTTTCAATCTCTATGTGATGAGTTAGTATTCTCTTTCTCTTCTTTCATTATTCTGCAAAATCTAATTAAACTGTAAGTCCTTGATTACTCGGCATCCACTTGTCTTTGCCTTATTGTTGTGAGCTGTACATGTGAAAGGATACCAGAAAGACATGGCTTATATCCCTGGATGAAGGAACTAACCCATGTTGTTATGTGTATATTTGTATATTTGTAATTACTTTGTGTAGAAGATGCATATGATAAGTACAGTTTCTTGAGGATCATATGAGATACATAGAACTTAGATGTGCCCAAGCACTGGTCTTGTAAGCAATTCAAGGATGTCTCTGGGAGAGACAACATATTTTGGCGCCATTTATGGGGAGCTTATTGAAGTATTTTTCCCCCGGGATACGACAAATTGAACAACCTTCGTGTAGGTGAGAAAATTCTATTATGATTTCATTCATATCACCTTGGTGACTCCACACCCCCCTCATTATCATTCATAACCTTGGATTTTAAAAGGCCTCATACACGCTCAGATACATCCCAAAAGAAATCCCCATTTGTATCTGATCGAGAAAATTTATTGTCCCAGAAATTTGGGAAAGAGAAAACTCCCTTTCCTTGTACTACCATCTCATCAGCCTTTGCCACCTCTGCCTCCAATTCTCAGCCCACTGTTTCTCACTACTCAAGTCTTGCTCCTAAGGCCTTGACATACCTTGCTTCTCCTCCAACCACTGTTTTCTTGACCTGAGTTCCTCAAGCAAATTTCAATCCCCCTCCACCAGTCCAGATGGATCTTTCGGGTGTGTTGCTAAATAAGTATGCACCTCTTAATCTACCTCATGCTCTAAGTGAAATTCCCTAGAACCACCTAAAGCAACAACCTAAGTTTAATGGGGACGATGATAACACAGCCCGGAGTCACATTGAAGCCTTCAATTCTTTTGCTCACATCATATATGTGGATCAGCTAGATGTGTTCATGAGACTTTTTGTACAAAGTCTTAAGGGAGAAGCCAAAAAGTGGCTCAAAGACTTACCCAATGCCTCCATCACTACCTGGGAGGAGATGGAAAAATCTTTCACCCAGAAATGGGGAGAAAAGAGGAGTCATGAGTACATCCTCACCATGTTCAATACCTTAAGAAAAAAGGTGGAGGAGGATACTTCAAAATTTATCAAAATATTCAATAAGCAGTACAAGAACCTGCTTGCTGACATAAATCCTCCTCCAACTGCGGCTTGTGTGGTTTTCCTAGAACATTTTGAGTCCAAAATTGTTTTTTCCCTAAGAGAGAGGAAGTATTTCACTCTAGACCAACTTTAGATCAATGCTCTTAAAGTGGAAGCCAATCTGATCTCGGCAGGAAAGTCAAGGTTAAAGCAAGAAACTACTGAACCCAAAATAGGGAAAGAGGAGGCATCCTCCTCTGGTCAAGATAGAGAATCATCAAATCCGAAGGTGGACGAGCTGTACAAATTCATGATTCAATAGTTTAATACAAAAGTTTGGAAATATTGAAATTGAGAACAAGAACCTTTCCAGGAAAAATAATCAAGTCAACAATCGAGGCTATAACCCTCAATATAGAAGGCCTCCACTGCAACTACTTCCAAGGGAAAGAAATGAATAACTTGATAAGATCCCCCATCCATTATACTTGGAATATGGTCTCAATGAACAATCATCAGATACATAAGAGATGCACGGAAATGTGTTTTCTGCTTTTACTGAAGAAGAATATGAGAATATGGCTCGCCAAGAGGCCAACCATGATAGAGAAGAAACAACATATGAGGAAGATAGGGATTATTATTGCAAACAGTTTGCAAATTTCATTCAAGGACAACCACAACGTAAGTATGATCTAAGATCATCAAAGAAGAGGATGAGAGAACCATAACAACAAGGGGAAGCTGCTCCCCAAGTTGTTCCCCCAATACTGAATAAAGGGAAGGGTAAACTGAATCTTGACCCTTCCAAGATAAAAGTCTCCTCTAATGAGGAAATAACTAGTTCAGAGGGATATATAGAAAAAGAGACACCTATTCTGCCAAAATATGCTAGTGGCAAGGTAGAAGGAATAAAGCCATGAGGTATAGAAAAATTCCAACCTGCATTCAATCTCTAGAAGGAGCTTGAGAAGGTAAAAATTCTTGTTTCCTTGAATAAGATCCTGAAGCAGCCTATTTATAAAGCTTAGATCTCTCAATTTATGTATCGCTCTATCTTAGCGCTAGTCCATGCTAGTTTAAACCTCCAGGAGGAGAGGCCAATGGTCATTTTTGGGTCGCATGTGGAAGAGTTGGATCCTTCTACCACATCTTTTTATGTGACTTTAGTGATCCATGACCTTTTGTTGCATCATTGCATGCTAGATTCAAGAGCCTCACACAACCTCATGCCATTATCAGTAATGGAACAACTGGGCTTGGAAATCACTAGACCATACAAGGATTTGTACTCCTTTGACTCCAAGAAAGTCAAGTGCTTAGGCATGATAAAGGATCTGGTGGTAAACTTGGCTTAGATCCTGGTGAAAAGTGTTGATATGAAAATGGGGCACTAAAGGCTTCTTGTCAGCTTACAAGAATCTCTACCTCTTCCAAAGCTTAAATATTCCCAAGACCTTATGATTAACCAATTTCAGAATTAATGATGCTTGAAAATAGGTGTATGTTGGTGTTTGTTTTTAACAGTTCAGCACTTTAAATTCGGTTGTTTATGCTGATATGTAAATACATGTGACAATAAATAATGCAACAATAAAACAAACACACAGAACAACAATATAATATGGAGCTCACCCAAAACTCTTGGGCTACGTCTCCTTGAGCTCTAGTCAACTCGACTAGGCTCTTTGGGAATATGGCATAAGTCCTTTCACAAGATTCACACTCAACTCCACTAGTTTACACAGAACACAATGGGCTTAGAACACCATCTTATCCTTGGCTCTAAAGCTCTCTGTCTTTTTGGCTCTAGATCTCACTCTGGCTCTCGACTCTGGCTCTGGCTCTAGCTCTTGCCTCTAGCTCATGGCTCTGGCTCTCGGCTCTAGCTTTGGCTCTAGATTTGGCTCTTGGCTCTAGCTCTCGGCTCTCAGCTCTTGGCTCTGGCTCTGTAAGCTATCAACAGTTCGCTTGACCTCCAAGCAACTATCTTAGCAACTTTTAGCTCTCTAGTTTTTCACTTGACCTCCAAACGACTCCAAAAACTCCCTCATTTGCCCGTGCTAGCGACCTTTTTCAGTCCTCCAACTCTTGCTCTACAATTGTGCGTTCTGTGCATTTGTAACACGTTGATTATAGTCCTCCATCATGGAAAACCCAACTTTTAACCTCAAGAATCCATTTACAATGGAAAGGAACCGTCGACATGGGAAACCCAATCATTTTGCCTTCCCTTAGCCGAAATAGCCAAATAACGGAAATACACAGGAAAATGCACACAAAACACAACATGGGCCTTTAACCCAGACTTCAAATATTATGGAATTGACCATATAAACCTATCAGGTCCATCAAAATATTTCTTATCGCTATTGCATGGCGTAATGGCCAAAAAACCCAATACCCGGATAATACACAG
This sequence comes from Pinus taeda, assembly GCA_000404065.3. Classification (NCBI taxonomy): domain Eukaryota; kingdom Viridiplantae; phylum Streptophyta; class Pinopsida; order Pinales; family Pinaceae; genus Pinus; species Pinus taeda. The sequence continues at coordinate 50,721 of APFE031458286.1, read as the reverse complement.
AAAATCCGAAAATCGAGATTTCAAAACTTATGAAATCACATCCATAATTATTATCGTGTTTGCCTTTTATTGGCATATTGCAAGTCGCAATCGCAGTGTGCATTGGCCCTGGTATCGGGGTTTAGCTGATCGTCGATCGCCGATTAGCCCATCAGAACATCGGCATACCACATATTGCTGACGCAACAACCCCAGGGGTCTTCCCTTTGGTCATGCCAATCGTCGATCTACCGATTTGATCTTGACCATTGATCTGCGACCCCTAATTCGACAGCTGACAGTCCATTTCAGGCGCCTAACTTACATGGGGATTGACCACCCGAAAAAGTGGTTTCCTCTCTCCTCTACCGTGCCACGCATCAGTCAATGTATGGATTCAGGCAGAGCCCATCCAATATCGCTTACTGCTTGTAGCCCACCTGAAATACAACTTACGAGCTTCCTTTCAGAATTCAAAAGTTTTACTTATTTGATTTATAAATCCGCCGGGTCCGTTGAAGGCCTTTGCGCCTGTTTTAAGTCCTTTCCCTTTGTTTATTGCGATGCAATAAAGAAATGCAATGTGATGGACTTTAAGTGTTTTTATGTTTAAAAACACATTTTCCCTTAAGTCCCATTTATGAGAAAATTGCCTCCTCTTCAAAGGACAAATGAAAACTTCTTTTTGCGATAACTTCTTCATCTGAAGTCCATTTTAGCCCATTCAAGTTGTAGTAGATTCAGAATGAGAAGATCTATGAAATGAGACTATTTCCAAGAGCATCCTTGGAATTTAATTTTCCTCTATGAGGAACGCTTTAGACTTAGAAGTCTATCCAATATCCATTTTGGATCATACCTTCCCACTAAAAGAACTTTTGGTCTCCAAAAGACTGACATACTAATATGAATAGTAAATGAGAGTAAAAACACCCCCTTCTTTCAGCCTTCATACACCTGCCTTGCATAGTGCCTCTAAACCAAAGCCTTTGACCACTCTCCTTCATGGATTTGCTAGTCCTCTTGGGAAGAACTGTTTTCCTCCTTGACTTCATGCAGAACTCCTGCTAAGAAGGTCATAGAAGGTAGTTTGAACTTCTCTGCCTTGATCATTGATCCAAGGTGGTTCAAACAAATGTGAAGTTACATCTGCTTCACAAAATTTTCATTTGTACCTGTTTGACAAGCTGTTAACAACAACTATTAACAACAACAGAAATACATACAACAACTGAATGGCTTAAAACTCCTGCTTCAATAAAAGAAACATATTTTCACATCTTGTGAATTACCTCCATGTCTTACATCTGCATACAAATGATGGACTAGATAACAAGCCCACAAAACATGCCAATAAGAGTGGCATGAAGATATTTACAGAAACCATCATTTCAGTTTCGATGGACTAATTCTGTTTTTCTGTTGTGATCATTGTATCGTTATTCTGTTTTTCTTTCAAGAAAGGAATCCTCTTTTTGTAATAGTTAGAGGATTCATGCTGAGACACGGATTCATAGAGACAAATACTACTTCAGCCTGAAAGGTATTAGCTGTAACTGATTTTCTTGTCCTCCCTCTCATTATAAAAGGGAGGAAGAAACATTGAAGAAACGTTCTGAATTCTAGGAAAAAACTACATGTGCTTCTGAAGTTGTCTGGATTCCAGATGTACATATTTTTGAATATGAATGAGATAGTGGTGATTCCCATATTCAAGTATTACAGTATGTTTTTTCTTTGTTAAACTTCCATTATGTTCACACTTCCTCTCTGATTTCAAGCAATTGTAGCTGCCAGAAATATCTCTTATATTCTTACAGATTCATTGGTGTTAGCTAGTTAATACATATGTCTATATGCAATTCTAAGATTATATCTTTAAATGTGTGCTTCCTAAAATCACAACATACACTCTGCTTACATCCACCTTTCTATATTTAGTTTAGATAAGTATAGAAATCTTGATGTTTCAATCTCTATGTGATGAGTTAGTATTCTCTTTCTCTTCTTTCATTATTCTGCAAAATCTAATTAAACTGTAAGTCCTTGATTACTCGGCATCCACTTGTCTTTTCCTTATTGTTGTGAGTTGTATATGTGAAAGGATACCAGAAAGACGTGGCTTATATCCTTGGATGAAGGAACTAACCCATGTTGTTATGTGTATATTTGTATATTTGTAATTACTTTGTGTAGAAGATGCATATGATAAGTACACTTCATCATTATCTCCATGATGAAACAAGCAGGACTTTTTTTTGAAGATGAAACACTTCATGATTATCTCCATCTTGGAGATCACATCAACTTTTCCCAAGTCAATATTACATTACATGCATGCCAAAGCAATCAATCCTTCAAGTTAATCACACACACATGTTCAAAAACAAGGAAATCATCAACATCACTGTGTTCATGCACATCATTCTCATGCATGCATTTCATCCTTCAACTTTCGCTTAAGCACACTGTACTTTCAAAGCTGAGATGAATATAATGTTGCAGCAATAAAGTGAGTCTCCTACTCAACTTTTTCATTCACCTTCCTGGTAAAATCCTACAACTTGCATCCCATTAACAAAGAAATGAAAATATATGCAAAAAGACATGAAATCTTAATTGGATAAGAACTCTAACCATTTCTTACCAATCCATTTCAAAGGTGCTACATTTGTCTGCACATCAACATCAACATGTGAATCATCCTGAAACACATCATTCATGGAAACTTCCTTTCCATTTCTGCCATTTTCTCTTTCCACCTTCTTCAAGTTTCGTGGAAGCATTGTTGGATCCAGAGTCCAAGATTTTGCAGCAAGATGTCCTTTCTTATGGCAGTAAGTGCAACACATGTGCATCCTCTTGAAAATATGCTTTTCCTTGTCCAATGGACCTTTGGATTCTTGCTTCCTTTCCTTCAAAAGTTTCCCCTATGTGGCCATTCTCTTCCAACATCTAGAAACATTATGGTTATCCAAACCACAAAAGGAACATGAAATTATTTTCCCATACTTATATGGAAATTTATCATGCTTTACATAATCAAAAGGAATATGATAAGAACCAGATTTATACCTTTCTTTTTCACCTTTATTGCCTTCAAGAGGAGGTGAATTGAATGAAGAAGTAGCTCCCCTTGGAACACCATCAATCTCTTCAAGGCTTTCAGAGTTTCCACAACTCTCGGGTTTAAGTGTATTCTTACAGACATCTGCATCCTGCAACTGATGTTTCAAGCTATTGCATTCTCCATGAATACAATCTTTACACTCTTGAGGTAGAGGACCTGAAATGAAACTCCTTCTTGGAACTGTTTCAATGGCCTTCATGGAAACTTTGGAACTCTCTCCATAAAACTGTCCATAGCCAAGACCCAAATACTTAGGCCTTTCCTCAACTATTATTAGCTCAACAATACCCTGTGCATGTTTACCCAAGCATTTTCCTTCATAGCCCATCTTGGACATTAACTTGGAACCTATGCCTCTGGTATGTTTTTCAAAAGAAACAATATAAACATTCTTAGAGGAAATTGAAGACAAACATGAATCATTTACCTCTTCTTCAAGCTGATACTTGAATAAGGCTTCTTTGGCAACAAAGAGTTGTGTATCCAACTCATGCATCCTTTTCAGGTTCATATTTGCAATATGAAGTTGCCTCTCCATTTCCTGCAATTTGTCAGAAAGCAACTACTTCTCTTCGTCCACGGAATTCAACTACTCTCTAAGTATGCTATTCTTCCTTCCATCCTCATACATTTCTCTCACCATATGCATCATGGTGGACAATTCTTGCTTCATGTCTTCATCAAAGACTCTTGTGAAGAAAGAAAAATTTGGGGACTCACTTGTAGAAGTTGTCATCATCAAAATGAACAAAATAACTTCAAACAAGATTAATAAAGAGCTTATTCAAGCAACCTTTTGCAACAAACCTCTTGTGCTTCAATGATTGCTTTGAGGTCCTTTGGGATAAGAAGAATTCCTTCAGCCCTTCTTCCTTCTTGTCCTCTCCTGGACTGAGCTATCAATAGCTTTCCCTTCACCTCCGCAAACTCAAAAAATAGTCAGTCCCAAAAATCAAACAATCAACCTCTGACTGTTTAAATACCTTTCAGACAAGCAATATTTTCTTTGTCAATCAAGCATTCTGATCTGATACCACTTGCTCTGGTATAACCAGCTTTGATATCACCTTCTTTGAAGGTGGGGTTAATGAAACTCAAGCTCTGATACCACCTGATATGAAAATGGGGCACTAAAGGCTTCTTGTTATCTTACAAGAACCTCTCCCACTTCCAAAGCTTAAATATTCCCAAGAACTTATGATTAACTAATTGCAGAATATTAATGCTTGAAAATAGGTGTATGTTGGCGTTTATTTTTAATTGTTCAGCGCTTTAAATTCAGTTGTTTATGCTGATATGTAAATACATGTGACAGTAAATAATGCAACAATAAAACAAACACACAGAACAACAATATAATATGGATTTCACCCAAAACTCTTGGGCTACGTCTCCTTGAGCTCTAGTCAACTCAACTAGGCTCTCTGGTATTATGCCATAAGTCCTTTTACAAGCTCCACACTGAACTCCACTGGTTTACACAGAACAAAATGGGATTAGAACACCATCTTATCCTTGGCTCTGAAGCGATCTGGATTTCTAGCTCTGGCTCTCATTCTGGCTCTCAGCTCTGGCTCTGGCTTTGGCTCTTGGCTCTAGCTCATGGCTCTGGCTTTGGCTCTAGAGCTAGCTCTTGGCTTTGGTTCTGGCTCTGGCTCTAGCTCTTGGCTCTGGCTCTTGGCTCTTAGCTCTTGGCTCTAGCTCTGTGAGCTATCGGCAGTTCACTCAACCTCCAAGTGACTGTCTCAGCAACTTTCAGCTCTAAGGTTTTTCTCTCGACCTCCAAGCGACTCCAAAAACTCCCTCAGCTGCCTGCACTAGTGACCTTTTTCAGTCCTCTAGCTCTTGCTCTGTAATTTTGTGTTCTGTGCATTTGCAACACAGCGATTACAGTCCTCCATCATGGAAAACCCAACTGTTCACTTGAAGAATCCATTTACAATGGAAAGGAACCGTCAGCGTGGGAAACCCTATCGTTTTGCCTTCCCCTGGATGAAATAGCCAAATACTAGAAATACACAGTAAAACACATGCAAAACACATCATGGGCCTTTAGCCCAGACTTCAAATATTATGGAGTCGGCCCTATAAACCTATCAGGTCCATCCAAATATTGCTTATCACTATCGCATGGCGTAATGGCCAAAAAACCCAATACTCGGATAATACATAGAAAATATGGATTTCAAAATTTATGAAATCACATCCATAATTTTTATCGGGTTTGCCTTTTATCGGCATATCGCAAGTTGCAATCGCAATGTACGCTGGCCCTGGTATCGGGGGTTCGCCGATCATTGATATCGTTGATCGTCCCATCGGTACATTGGCATATCACATATTGCTGTCACAATGGCCCGAGGAGTTTTCCCTTTGGTCACACCGATCGCTGATTCGCCGATTAGATCCTGACCGTTGATCTGCGACCCCTAATCCGATGGCTGACAGTCCATTTCGGGTGCCTAACTTACACGGAAATTAATCGCCTGAAAAAGAGGTTTCCTCTCTCCTCCATCATGCCACGCATCAGTCAATATATGGATTCAGGCAGAGCCCATCCAATTCGCTTACTTCTCGGAGTTCACTTGAAATACCACTTACGACCTTCCTTTTAGAATTCAAAAGTTTTACTTGTTTGATTTATAAATCCTTCAGGTTCGCTGAAGGCCTTTGCACCTATTTTAAGTCCTTTCCCTTTGTTTATTGCGATGCGATAAAGAAATGCGTTGCAATGGACTATAAGGGTTTTTATGTTTAAAAACACATTTTCCCTTAAGTCCCATTTATGAGAAAATTGCCTCCTTTTCAAAGGACAAAGGAAAACTTCTTTTTGCGATAACTTCTTCATCGGAAGTCCATTTCATCCCATTCAAGTGGCAGTAGATTCAAAATGAGAAGATCTATGCAATGGGACTATTTCCAAGAGCATCCTTGGACTTTCATTTTCCTCTATGGGGAACACTTTAGACTTAGAAGTCTATCCAATATCCATTTTGGATCAAGTGTGGTAATGGATATAGTGGTGACTGATATACCTCCTCGTTTTGGAATGATTGTTTTTGGGTTCAAAGGTAGGCAACTCTATCAAGCTATATCTGACTTATGCCACCATTTCCACTTTGGAGGTGAGCAAAGAAGGCTATACAGAGAATCCTGGTGTGTGAAAACTGTGATCCCAGCTAAAGGATCAAATAACTCCCAAATGCATGTGAAATATAGCAACATCTCTTGTTTATTCTTAGAAGGGGATGAGACCTTCCTAGAGGAAACATCAATACACCTAACAAGGTAGTTAGAGCACTTGCGACCAAGTGAAAATAAAATATGGAAATTATACTTCAATGGAGCAAACTCAAAAGATGGAAATGGAGTTGGAATATTGTTGGTATCTCTAGAGGGCAACCTGATACCCCTCTCGTTCAAACTCAAGTTTGAAGTGACCAATGATGTGGCAGAATATGAAACATTGATCTTTGGGATACAAACAACAAAAAATATGAATATCGAGTTCCTTACAGTCTGTTAGCGCTTGAAATTTCACCTCAGGCTGAAAAAGGCAAACCTCAAGGCAACATCAAACCATTTAGCCTTGTAGCTAGCCCTACGGGGTAGGAGAAGGCTCTCTCCGGTCAATCTCAGTAAAATCTTTAATGGATGAGATGACCAATAGGGTAACACTGATTTTAGGCTAGTAAACTGATCAAAAGGGTTGATTTGGGGTTTTTAGGGTTTTTGGTGGCAAATTGAGGGGATGGCAATTTTGGGTGCGGGGATTGGACATAGTTTCTGCAGGGGGTTCTTTGGGGCGAGGTAGGAGACAGTATTGATGCCTTTGATTGAGGTGGATGATTAGGAATGACAGGTGAGGAGTTAAGGAGAGCAAACAATAACTTTGAATTCTCCTTAAACAGTAGAAAACATTGAAATTAAACAAACTTAAAAGCAGAGCATGACAGTCATGAATTCTTACTTTAACACTTCGTTTGCTTAATGTGCAGAAGGAAAAGAAAGGAAATAATTCACATAACACACTTACAGGTACATAGAGAAACACACCATCAATACATGTAACCACAAGAATCCCAAAAAGGACTGCAAAACCCTGGTCTTCCTTAGCCAAAAATTGCAGAGATACAGTGAAATAATGCAATGATAGCTTCTCCCTCAAGAGTCCAACCTTCCAACCTCTGAAAATGATTAAGAAAATACATAATATAGGCAAGCCAACCTCTTCCCTTGCCTCTAGGGATCGAGCTCATCCTTCTAGGAGCTGTTTCAACTACTTCTAAATTGAGCACTAAAATCTAGGTAGTCAAAACAACTTGCCTCTATAAGCTAGGAAACCAATTCATTCATTAAA
>APFE031458286.1:8324-38166 GCA_000404065.3 Pinus taeda | reverse complement strand
GAAAATGAGGAATTTGGGGAATTTCAGTGATGGGAAGCATTTGGTAAGGTACTTTAAGGATAGGGGAAGGTGTATGAACATCAGGAAACAAGTTTTGCCGATGATTTGACTGTCCAAGAGAAATTGCCTTCAAAACCCTAGGAGAGGGAAATGACCTTACCTAGGAGCAACTGAAGCATGAACAAGGTGTAAAATGACTCATTAGACACTGAGATGATAATGAAAAACCTATGAATGATGATAGAATCAGCAGAATAGGGACATAGATTGGCATTTGGGCAACTTTGAAAAGAGTGAGAGCAAACCCTAGACCTAATGCCTAGTGACCAAATTTTGCTTGAAGACTCACTGAAATGACAAAATTTGACCTTGACACTTCAAAATCACTTTGTAAGAGAATATTTGATCACTGGAGGAAGGTTGGAAAGACTGAAACTAACACAGTCTATGGAGATTTTGAGCTGGTCGTAAGGAAAATTTGAGATCAATGCTAGGCCAAACACCCTAGACTGAGGACATACCGAAATGAAGTGTGGGACTTAATCGATAATTTATTCCTCGCTTTTAACATACAATTTTTGCCAAGGGAAGAAAACAGGATGGCTGACTCTCTTGCGGTAACTGCAAGCACTTTCAGGCCCCCAAAGAATCCACTCCTAAATATGAGATAGAAGTCAGACACAAGCCTTCAATACCTAATAATGTCAAACACTGGCAGGTATTCGAAGGTGACAAGTAGGTAAAAAGATTCATAGAAGTCGTTGGGGATTTTTCCCACTCCACCATCGAAGAAGAAGAAGAAGAAGCAAAATGAGAATCCACTCCATGGAAAGACATAGTGGCTGGGCAAAAAAATTTGCAACTAAAATGGAACACCATCCCTTGTGGGCTTGTTCCACTTGAAATACTTTTCAATAAAGATGACATAGTGTCTAAAAAAATGGCCCCAGAGAAGGATGAGCAAGTAGAGGACAACAACATTGGATCAAAGGAGAAACCCTAGATGATCACATTGTCCAAAGAAATCCCCTTGTAATACAGACAAAGGCATTTAGATCTATTCAAAACTTACAAAGATGTATTTTCTTGGTCTTATAATGATTTGAAATCATTTGATACAAATATTATTCAACATAAAATCCTTTGAAGGGTGGGATAAAGCCATGCAAACAAAAGCTCAAACAAATAAGCACACTCTTACTCCTCTCCATTGAAAAGGAGGTAAAGAAGCTACCACAGGACAAGATAATAGTCCCTCTAAGATACTCTGAGTGGGTAGCTAATCTGGTCCCTGTTTTTAAAAAGAGTAGAGAGATAAGGCTATGCGTGGAATTCCATAATTTAAATAGGGCGTCTTTAAAAGATAACTACCCTCTGCCCAAGATGTATAATATATTGTAGAAGGTAGTAGGTGCAACTAGCATGTCCATGATGGACATATTCTCAGGATATAACCAAGTGGCGGTCCACCCCGAAGACCAAAGAAAGACTAATTTCACCACCCCGTAGGGAACCTTCATATACACACGCATGTCATTCGGGTTGGTAAATGCAGGGGCCACATTTCAGAGAGAAATGGACATAGCTTTCGTGGGCGATCAAGATAAATTTGTGGTAGTCTACTTAGATGACATCAAAGTCTTTTATAAGACTGATTAAGAGCATATCTTCCATTTAAAACTCACTTTCGAGAAGTGCAAAAGGTATGGTCTTTCTCTAAATCCAAAGAAATATCAGTTCATCCTGAGTGAGGAGAAGCTACTTGGACAAATAGTAGTGCATGAAGGAGTAAAGATTGATCCTAAATGAGTCAAAGCCATCAACCTTATTTCCTACCCAGAAACAAGAAATAAGTCCAAGCCTTTTTGGGGAGGATAAATTTCTTAAGGCGATTCATACCCAAATATGCTGAGATAGTTAAAGGAATCACAAATATGCTCAAGAAGGAAAACAAAGTTAAGTGAAGATCTATCCACCATGATTCTTTCACAAGGATCAAAGAAGCTTTGGCTGAGGCCCTAGTGCTAGTCAACCCCAATTATTCAGTACCCTTTTACACCTTTCATTTTGCCTCTCCACATACCATTACTGTTGTGTTGTTACAAAAAAATAAAGAAGGATACGAGCAACCCATTTCCTTTTTCAGCCAAGTCCTAAGGGAAACTGAGATGAAATATGATATATTGGAGAAATAGGTTATGCACTAGTCAAGGTGCTAAAGTCATTCCATATGTATGTACTCCAATTCGAAAACACAACGTTAGTCCCAACGACTGCAGTCAAAGACATTCTGGTCTAGGGAGACAACGAAGGAAAGAGGGGCAGATGTTCAGCTAAAATACAAGAATATGAGCTAGAAATCAAGCCTACCAAGCAGGGAAAATTTTAAGGATGGAAACTTATCTTAAAGTTTAGAAACCTTGGAGAATCCCACTAGTCCATAATATGCAATACGCAAAATGTTTGGAGATATTTTTGTAAAAATATTCAATTTTCTAATAATTTTATATAGTATCTATTGGGTGTGGAGCCTAATTATCTTATGTATTCAAAAGTATCGCCACATTGGACCCCAGTTCATAATGGGGCGGCAAGACCACCTTTAAAATATTCACTGTAGGGGGGTCCAAGGGGGCCCCTGGTGGGGGGATCGAGGGCAGCGCACCCGAAGGTAAAAATGGATGTAAAATTTCCTTGTAAAATGTTGTAATTTTGTAGTCAATCAGGGCCATTCATTAGGAAAAGATCCGACGGTAGAAGTTATGTTTAATTTATGTTTTTTTTCCCTAGAAGGCAACCCCTCGCTATATATGAGGGAATTGTATTGCGTCTATGTAGATCTATATTCTGAGTGAGGAAGGGAGAGGAGATTAGCAACGAAGAGAGAATTATAACGAGTCTGTTGTAGGTTGTATCTCTTCAATTTGTTGGATAATATAAAAGGAAGGACTGGCTGTTTCCCTGTGGATGTAGCCCAAACTGGGTGAACCACGTATATTTGTGTCTCTCTTGTTTGATGAGTTTTCTGTGTTTGTATTTTTGCAATATATTTTATGTGTTACGTTGCTTTGTAATATAAAATTTTGTAACAACTGGTATCAGAGCCGAAGGTCTATTTGGCTAATAAACTCGCAAGGGAGAAGGGTTCTTGGTTCGAGTGGGAGCAATGATCGAAGATGGTAGGTTTAGGGTCAAAAAATTTAACGGCAAAAACTACTAGCCATGGAAGATGTGGATGGAAGATTATTTGTATCAGAGAGATTTGTACCAACCATTGAGTGAAAAGGCAAAGAAGCCGACGAGTATGACAGACACAGAATGGGATATTCTTGACAGAAAGGCACTTGGAACAATACGGCTATGCCTAGCGGCATCGGTAGCGTTTAATATTTCAAAGGAAACGACAATAGAGGGTTTAATGTTGACATTGGCCAAACTATATGAAAAAACCTCAGCCTCAAATAAGGTATTTCTTATGAAGTGTTTATTTAATATGAAAATGTCAGAAGGTGGATCTGTTGTTGATCTTTTAAATGAATTTAATACAGTTACCAGTTAGTTAAGTTCTGTGGGGGTAACTTTTGATGATGAAATTAGGGCTCTGTTATTTCTGTGCTCATTTCCAGAAATTTGGAATGGTTTAGTTATGGCCATTAGTAACTCTATCTTTGGATCTAGCACTTTAAAGTTTGATGATGTTGTCGGTGCAATCCTTAGTGAGGAAATGCGATGGAAAAGCTCCGATGCGACATCAAGTAATGCTTTGACTACAAAGACTAGGGGAAGAAAAATGGAAAGAGGAAAGAGCCCTGGATATTGCAGTAATTCAAGAAAAGGTAGATCCAAGTCCAAATTAGGGATAGTGTACTGGAAATGAGGGAAGAAAGGACACCTAAAGAAAGACTGCGAGTCTCGAAAGGGAAAAGAAGGAGATGCGCATCAAGAAAATAATCATGAAGCCAATGTAATAGGTGATGTGTTGCAAGATGCTTTGATTCTTTCTTTAGAAAATATTATTGATGCTTGGGTGGTAGATTCATGGGCCTCATTCCATGCCACACCTGATAAGAAACATTTTCATGATTATGTTCAAGGAGATTTTGGACAGGTTCGATTGGGTGATGATAAACCCTGTAAAATATTTGGAATGGGTACAATTTTCATAAAATAGTAGAATGGAAATCAATGGCTATCGAAGGAGGTAAGGCATGTTCCAGATCTGAAGAAAAATCTTATTTCAACAGGGCAGTTGGGTGGTGAAGCTTGTGTGACTACTTTTACAGATAAAACCTGGAAGGTCACTAAAGGATCCCTGATAATAGCAAAAGGAGAAAAGGATGGTACATTGTATTTATGCAATGGTATTTCTAATTATGTTAATGATTTAAAGTCTACAGGAGAAGATACAACATTGTGGCATCATAGGCTCAGGCACATGAGTGAGAAGGGGATGCATATTCTTCACTCAAGAAATTTGTTGCCAGGTTTGAAGCATTTTGATTTAAAATTATGCGAGAATTGTGTTTACGGAAAACAGAAGAGAGTCAGATTCCTCAGAGTTGGGAAAGAAAAGAAGAGTGAAAAATCAGAGCTTGTGCATACATATGTTTGGGGACTTGCTCAGGTATCATCTCTTGGTGGTTCTCATTATTATGTTACTTTTATTGATGATGCAACCATAAAAACCTGGATTTATTGCATTAAAAATAAATCTGATGTATTTGATATTTTCAAGAAATGGAAAGCTTTGGTTGAAAATGAGACAGGAAAAAGGTTGAAGTGTCTCAGATCAGACAATGGAGGTGAATATTGCAACAAAGAGTTTGATAGATACTGTTCATAGAATGGAATTTGCAGAGAGAAGATAGTTCCAGGAACACCACAATAAAATGGTGATTCAGAAAGGATGAACACGACAATCATGGAGTGTGCAAGGTGCATGAGATTGCATGCAGGATTTCCTTTACAATTTTGGGTAGATGCTGTAGATACTATTGTTTATCTAATAAAAATAGGGCCTTCAAGTTCCTTGGATGGTGGTATTCTAGAGGAGGCATGGATAGGTAAAAAGGTAAACTACTCATTTTTAAAAACTTTTGGTTGTGAAGCCTTTGTCCACATTAATAAAGAAAATAGAACAAATCTTGAGGCAAAACCAAAGAAATGTACTTTTATTGGATATAGTGTCAATGATTTTGGTTATCGCTTTTATGATTATGAAAAACAAAAAATCATTAGGAGCAGAGATGTCATATTCAATGAAAAGGTTTTGTAAAAGGATCAACTGCAGCAAAAGAAACAAGAAAAAGAAAACAGAGAATATACAGTGCTTGATGAGATCACAAAAAAAGTGATGGTGCCTGAAAATCATAATGATCAACGACTAGAACAACAACCACAATAACAACAAGAAATTAAAACACTTGAAAGTGGTGTTAGAAGATCTACCTAGATAAGTAGACCCCCTAAATGATACTCTCCTTCATTATCTTATGTACTGTTGACTGGTTCTGGTGAACCAGAATGTTATGAAGAAGTAGTGTAGGTAGAAACTAGGTAGAAGTGGGAGCAAGCCATGAAAGAACATTTGGGACTTAGTCAGGTTGCCTATAGGTAAAACAACATTGCAGGATAGATGGGTTTACAAATTGAAGGAAGAAGATGGAGGTAGAAAAAGGTATAAAGCTAGACTTGTGGTGAAAGGGTTTGCATAGAAAAAGGGTATCGACTTTGATGATATATTGTCTCCTATTATTAAAATGACTTCAATCAGAATTATTTTAAGTTTAGTAGCAGCTGAAGATTTGCATCTTGAGCAGTTAGATGTAAAGACAACCTTTCTCCATGGGGATTTGGAGGAAGAGATATATATGTAACAACCAAAAGGATATGAGGTAAAAGGAAGGAGAAACTAGTGCACAGGTTGAAGAAGAGCTTGTATGGCTTAAAACAAGCTCCAAGGAAGTGGTATCTAAAATTTGATAGGTTTATGTCTGAAAAAGGTTATACTAGATGTCACCATGATCATTGTGTTTATCTCAAAAGGAAAAATGATGGAAGCTATATTCTATTTTTATTGTATGTAGATGACATGCTTGTTGCAGGTTCTAACTTGCAGGAAATAAATGTGTTCAAAAGAAAATTGGTGAACTCATTTGCAATGAAGGATTTGGGTGTTGCAAAACAAATCCTTGGTATGAGATAACGAGAGACAAGAAGAATCACAAATTAACATTGTATCAAAGTGAGTACATAGAAAAGGTGTTGAAAAGGTTTAATATGCAGAAAGCAAAACCAGTTAGTATACCTTTGTCTAGCCATTTCAAATTAAGTGTCTTGGGACTCAGGAAGAAATGGCTCATATGTCTAAAGTTTCATATGCATCAGTAGTTGGAAGCTTAATGTATGCAATGGTTTGCATAAGGCCTGATATTGCACATGCAGTGGGAGTTGTAAGTAGGTACATGAACAATCCAGGAAAAGAACATTGGATGGCGGTGAAGTGGATTCTCAGGTATTTTAGAGGTACCACAAATCAAGCATTATGCTTTGGTGGTTCAAACATTTCTCTACAGGGATATGCTGATGCAGATATGGTGGTTGTAGAGATAACAGGAGGAGCACAACAGAGTATGTGTTTACTGTAGGTGGAATAGCTGTCAGTTGGGTCTCAAAACTAAAAAGTGTTGTTGCACTCTCAACAACAGAAGAAGAGTATGTTGCTGCTACAGAGGCTAGTAAAGAAATTATTTGGTTACAAAGGCTTCTGGATGAATTGGGTAAGAAGCAGGAGTTGGGCATGTTATACAGTGATAGCCAGAGTGCCATACATCTTGCAAAGAACTTTTCATTTGATTCCAAGACTAAACATATACAACTCAAGTACCATTTCATATGGTCAGCGTTGGAAGATGGACACTTGAAGTTGGAAAAGATACACACTTGCCAAAATCTTGCATATATGTTAACAAAAGTTGTAACCAGGGAGAAACTAAGAAGCTGCCCAGTTTCAATTGGTATTCAAGTATGATGAAGAAGATGAGAAATAGCCAGGTCCAAAGTGGAATCATTGTCCAGCAAATGAAACAATGGTGGAGTTGTTATAATCAATATTCAAGTGGGAGATTGTTGGGTGTGGAGCCTGATTATCTTATGTATTTAAAGGTATCACTGTATTGGACCCTAGTTTGTAATAGGTTGGCAACGCCGCCCATAAAATATATGTTGTAGGGGGGCCCCTTAGTAGAGGGGGCCCCTGGAAGGGGGATCGGGGGTAGTGCCCCCAAAGCTAAAAATAGATGTAAAGTTTCCTTGTAAAATGTTGTAATTTTTTAGTCAATCTGGGCCATTCATTAGGCAGAGATCTGACGGTAGAAGTTATGTTTAATTTAGGGTTTTTTGCCCTATAAGGCAACCCCTCACTATATATGAGGGAATTGTATTGTGTCTATGTAGATATGTATTCTGAGTGAGGAAGAGAGAGGATATTGAGAGTGAAGTGGGAATTACAACGGATCTGCTGTAGGTGTATCTCTTCAGTTTGCTAGATAATATAAAAGGAAGGACTAGCAATTTCTCCATAGATGTAGCCCAAACTGGGTGAACAACGTATATCTATGTCTCTCTTGTTTGATGAGTTTTCTGTGTTTGTGTTTCTGCAATCTATTTTATGTGTTCCGTTTCTCTGTAATATATAATTTCTAATAATATCTATATAAAATTTTGGTGATTTTTAGGGTAAAATAATTTCATAATATAAAATTTGGGTGATTCATGTCTAGAAAAAAATTGAATTAGCGAATATTGTTTTTGGAAAAAGTATAGAAAATTAGCCCACTTGTGAATATTATCCCCTAAAATTTTCCCTACTACCAAGCTCATTAAAGGCCAGGGGTTAGCCAAGATTTTGATTGAATCCAACTGTGAAGCTCTAGGGGTAAGCCTGATCATAGAGGAGGGTATTCTAGAGGATGAACAAAGCAGAATTAAAACAGATGAACAAAAGATCTATGCCAAGTATGAGGGATCACCCAGGTATAAGAACACTGTTCATTACGTCTTGTTTCTAAGATGCCCATTGGGACTATAATTCATCAGAGAAATAAACCCCCCTTATAGCAGTCAACACAAATAGATTCTAATAGCCCTTAACTATTTCACCAAGTGGGTAGAGGCTATCTCGGCTAGGAATGCTACTAATTCAATGGTGATAAAATTCATGGAGGAAAACAGACTGTCCTGCTTTGGGTGTCCTTTTAAAATCATCATTGATAATGCACATGTATTCAAATCGGCCAAGTTCACCAACTTTTTCCACAAATTCAACATCATTATTGGACACTCCACTACATACTACCCTCAAGGGAATGGCTTTGCCGAGTCTTCTAACAAAATTGTGGTGAGAGTTATAAAGAAGACCATCACTGAAAATCAAAGGAACTATGACTCTCAACCAAAGTTTTCTTTGTGGGCTAACCATGTAACACCCAAAAGATCCACTGGGAATTCTCCTTTTGAGCTAGTATATGGCAAGGTTGTTGTCTTTACTATCCAATTACCAATGCCAGTAGCTAAGTTGCTGCAAGAAGCTGAGGAAGAGCCTAGTGCCTTGACTAGAAGAATAAATTAGTTGGTGGAGCTTCACAAGAATAGAGAGCAGGTGGGGACCAAACTGTCAAACTACCAACAAAGGATGAAATCTATGTTTGACAAGAAGGCTAAGGACAAACCTCTTTAGTAAGGAGATTTAGATCTTAGATGAGATGTCAGATGGGAGGACAAAGGAAAGCATGGAAAATTTGATCCACTATGCTTGGGCCCCTTCAAGATTGCATAAGAGAGGGGACACAAAACTTACATGATTGAAAACATGGATGATGAATTGTTGGAACTACCTATAAATGGCCAGTTCCTAAAATTTTATTTTCAAAATTAGAGATAGTTGTTCTTACTCATTGTAAAGATTCGATGTGTGTGTTGAAAATTGTTATATGAATTTTCAGTTTATTGTCAAAAAAGTCCTTTCTTTAATAGAATTATATGTTGTTTAAGAATAAATCCATGCCCTATGGAAGGAAAGGATACTGGTCCACAGGTCCTCAGCACCTCGCCAACAAGGCAATGTCCCCAGTTTGAGCCAATGTTGTCACTCATTGAATTGTGGGTTTCATTGGTAAAGGTTGCATGAGAGTAGTGAAGTTAAAGAAATTGTTCAGGCCACAAAAGTTATCAGAGCTTAACCAGACCCTCTCCATTTCCAGGTGCTCATAATTTATTTTCCAATGGTATATAGAAGTCTGAAAATGGACTTCTGGATCAAAATTTAGAGCCTGCCGAAGGTTGCCTTGGAAAGCTCAGGAAACCCAAAAAAATGACTAAGTGTGGAGATGAAGTGCAGTTGGGGTTTGTTGTGCTGTACAACAACCCCCCATTTCATAAAAATCTTTACACAAGATCTAAATATGAAATGGTTCCCTTTAAAAATAAACTTAGTTAGATGTGTGAATAAAATAGTATGTACCTCATCACAAGAAAAATCGTTATTAAAAGCCCCGATGTAAATGAATCATTTTATAGAACCTTTTAAATAAAAAACAAAGTGTTCCTTTAAAAATATTGTAAAACTATTCTATATTGCGATAAAGCGATCAGAGATCACATACTGCAATATCAAAGGAAACACACACAAAAACAAAACCTCACCTAATTCTTCGATTCGAAAAGGTAATCGCAATTGGTAATTGGGGAAAAAAATGTCAAAGGTACAATAAAACAAAACCCCTCAACTCCTTCGATCAGATAAAAAAATCGCAATTGGAAAATCGGCCGTGTCAATGATAAAGGGACATATGAAAGGGCCTAATCAAATGTCCCGATGCGATAAAGCAAATCACAATCAACAATCGGCAGAGTCACATGACAAAGGGATAAAGCTCAAGCCAAATCCCGATTGCAATCTATTAATTAGGCGTGCATATCGAAATGGAAATATACATTAAAACAATTTGCATTCATTATGTTGTATCACCTTTCGATAATCATAAATATTTACAGCAAGTGCTAAATCCCTTCCGTTTGACACTCCCGGTCGTTGATTTGCGATTTATCGCTAATCGTCAATCAACAAAATCTAAAGCACACTTGAAATAATCATTCAACATATGAACAACATGATGGGAATTTATGATGTTATTTACCACGATTGATAGTTTAAACGGCTATTCAATACTGCAATTAAGGATAGATCTTTTAAAAGATTTTATCTGTGGTAATCCTTAACTATATTTCATTTATCATACGCCAATAAACATAATTCTATTCATTGTAATATTGGGTTGCAGCAGCACTTTCTCTGTATCATGGTTTGCAACTATTTGTGCAGAGTCCTTCCGAAACCAGAAATCCAGAGAAAATGGGGAAGAAATCAAAGAAGTCCACAACAATAGCTCCTATAGTAAAAGATCCTGGACAAAGCAAGAAAGATTAATCTCAGATATGACATGCCTTGGTCTAGGAAATACCAGTTGGGAAAGTATTTATAATCTAATAGAAGCAGAGGAGCCTGAAGAATTATCAGAGGAAGCCACAACCGATTCAACTAACAAATCAGAAGGAACTCTTAAATAATTGGCTTGTTCTTATCTTCACAGGATAGTAGCGCGAGCTAAACTCTTGCCATATATTGACGTAATAAGATGGGTGGTGGAGAAAATTCTAGTCTTGGACAGAACATTTTGCACAGCTGATGGGAGGATATTCGGCTCATTCCAGCCTGAGGATCTCATGAAAATGTACCACTTACCTCAACCTGAGAAGCGATACAACAAGATGTTCCTATAATAATTTGCAAAGGAAAACGACTTAGAATCAACCCCAATAAGGCAATGGAGGCATTTCCTGGAAAAGCACAAGCACGAGTCATTGGGTAAGTACTCTGTTGACTCATTGGCTTCCCCTTATTGCTATGCTGGGTATATGATGTGTAGGATGTGGGGAATACATGATTCTGCCAAATTCACCGTAGAAATGGTCCCCCTAATGGAAGTTACAATCAATAGTTATGTGATGGATTGGGCAAATATTTTGTCCGATAAACTAGCCACAACAATTTTAGAATACAAAACAAATGTACATAAAACTTCCAGGACCATTCCCCCTTTCTATAATAGTGCGTATATTATGGATACTATTTGATTTAATTCTGAATATCCAATACTTGGGTGGAAGTGGACTGCTCAGGATCCAAACCTAATTCACATTTATCATCAGCTGTTATGGAAGGCTCACTACAAAAATCGTCTGTATAAAATTTGAAATGGTTTTATTTTAACTATATATTATTCTATTTTTAATAAGCTTGCTCCTAGGATATCTCAAGAAGTAGAGACTGACTTGACAGCAGTAGGTAGTTGGTGCTGGAAAGAAACATTTACCTATGTAAGGCTTTTTGGTAGCCTGACTAAACCCCATGTTTTCCCCCTTTATGTGCCTGATAAATTGTTAGCTCGGGAATTGGCTTATCAAATTATAGTAGAAGGGACATCTAGAACCCTTAAGGATTCAAAGAAACACATGTGGCCTACATTTCCCTTACGATGTGGCATTTTCACTCTACATGACTACAAGCATGTCGAGAAAGAGACAAACAAGATTCAAATGCTGAATCTTGCCATAATTCCTAACAGGCAATATGATCCAAGACATATTGCTTATAATGTCACATCCCAAGCCAAACTTGCTAAATTTGATCATGAAGTTGATAACTTTGATGATTTATTTGCTTCAGATGAATCATTATTTTAAGTTAAAGGATTGGCCATGATGAGGTATCAAGATGAAGGGCTAAAAAAGTTCAATAGGCTTAGAGGCCAGAGGTTGCAAACTCTACCTTTAGACCTATTATCCACAACTCCGACAGTCCAGTCAAGTGAAACTAAACAACAAGCTGCTGATAAAGCTCCTGCAGTGGAAAAAGTTCCTGAGAAATAAAAACACCAGAGCAGGAGCAAGAACGAGGAAACGGTAGTGAACTTATTGATTCAGAGATTCATGTTGATCCCAAACTATTCAAAGAATGGCAACAGTTTGACTCAATCATCAACAATACTGAGAGCTTGCAGGAATTTAGCACACCTGAAGTAACAACTGGCCAGAAGAAAACAACTAATACAGTTCCAACTAAAGGATCTAGCAGCCCACTCATGACTCAAAAAGATGTCAAAATGATTCCATATATTTGTGATTTGGTTACACCAGCTCACAACATTTTTATTTCATAGTTAGTTAGTTTAGATAGTATTTATAGACCTTTCCATGTTTTTAAAAAGGGTCCTAAAAATTGTGTATCAAGACTTGGATTAGTAGTTGCACTATTGTGCTTCCGATATATATATATATATATATATATAATATAGTATATATATATATAATAGTATATATATATAGTATATATTTATGAAACTGGACCGTGAATTCTGAGTTTTAAAATGAAGAGTACTTTTGTCTGGTATGCACTACTGCTTCCTATAAAAGTATTTCCAAATTAGAAAGCGGGATCCAAATGCAATTCACGTCGAAGGGGATTCAAACACATATGATACTATTATCTATGTTTTGCTTCATTCTTTTATGTGAACCAACATTCATTCATTTTGCTATTATTGATGTATGTATAAGCTCTTACAACAATCTCTTTTACTTATCACTATTGAATGTTCAAGAGTTGTTATTTTTCATCTATATATGTGTCAATGATATATGAAGATCAGTGCAATAATGTTTTAATTATTACTTTGTTCAACTACTTGAACAAAGTAATTATCATATGAATGAATATTTTTGTTTAAAAGTAGAGTCATCTACATGCCTACTTTTCAATAAGAACCATTAAGAATTGCACTAAGACGGAGACTTCCTGGGATATATTAGTTAATTACATTATTGCATTTTAGAATAAATATTTAGTCATTTTCCATTAGATATAAGTAAATTAAATAACTATCCATCCCATTCATAAATTATTGGGAAATTGGTCCCATTATATCTAGTCAGAGCCACCACACCAAACGGAAAAGGAGCTGCCTTTAAGGTCCGGACCGGGTGGTTTTCCCCGATGTTGATGCAGTGATTTTCGAGGCATCAACATTTTTGGCGCTAGAAGGAGGGCATGAACTGTGAATGGTGAGCAAACCCAAATATACAATCCATTCTGAGAGTAAATCTCCCTCCACCTCACCTCCGACTTCCCCCTTGCAGGTTGGAACTCCAGTTTCCAAGTGAGAGGTAGAAGAGACAATGACCACTGCTAAACCCCAAAGTAACTCAGATAAATTAACTCCTGAATCTCCTGAAGTACAATCTCTCATCCACAAACTTCAAGGATTCTCAATATCACCACATAAATCTGAGGTATTTGAAGGCAGTGTAACTTTGCAATTCATTCCTTCTCACCCCCTCACTAGACTTCAGAGTGAAAAGATTGGCATTGAACCTACTGAGTTACCTTTGCCTAAAAGGAAATAGGCAAGGAAAACAATTGAAGGATCTGATAGTGAAACTTTCTCATCATCATCATCATCCATTTCATCTTCTCCAGTGCGAAGTCAACCATCCACCCCTCCACTCCAGATTGTTGTTCAACAGGGAACTGGAACTTCAACATCTGTTTCTCAACCTCCTCAAACTTCAATATCTACTCCTTCCCAACCATCTGGAACTTCATTGGCACTATCATCTAGTTGTGTCTCAACAATGGCACAGAATCCATGGAACAATCCTGGTGCAGTCACTATGCCTGCACCTTTGAACCAATTGCCATCTCATCCTGAAAAATGGTTGCCAAAATTCAATCCAGATGCAGGCATACAGGTAGATGAGCACATTAACAACTTTATGTTGTCAGTCAACTTAAAAGGAGCTACAGAGGAAGATGTGGTTGTTATACTTTTCCCTTATACCCTACAAGGATCAGCTAGGTTTTGGTACTTTTCCTTGCCATTAGGATCCATTACTAGTTGGAACACTTTTCAAGAATAGTTCTTGACTAAATACGATGATGACAGATCTATAGCGACGTTAATCAATGATCTTTCAAACCTTAGAACAAAGTCTAAAGAGCCAATATAAGAATTCAATTCACGATTCAATAAACTCTAAAATAAGATTCCAACTGCCTCTAAACCTAGTGAGCAAGTTAGAAGCGAATGGTATATAACAACTTTACCTTCAAATATAGCTATCTTTGTAGATAGAGCTACAAAGCTAACTCTAGCAGAAAATATGAAAGAGGCACTTGTTGTAGAGAAGCACATCATTTCCTTAGAAAATAAAGCTACTCTTAAAGATAGAAAATCAAAAAAGGTCTCCTTGAAATATGATTCACTGAAGAAAATGGCTAAAGATCCCTACGATATGGAAGGTCTCCAAAAAGTTCTCAAGACTATGTCAAACGAAATGATAGAAATCAAGAAGTAGCTGAGACTTCAACAAAAAGGCCATTTAGAAACTTTAAGAAACCTAAATCAAAACCCCCAAATGCTATATCTAATGCAGACTCAAACGCCAAAGAATATGAAGAAGAAGAGACAGTCTTATCATTTGAAGAAACTGAAGAAGAGGTAACTATAGAATGTCATGGGATGTGGGACTTTATCTTACCTAATTCTGATACAGAAAATGAACAGGAATCTTTCCCTATAACTACCAGGAGTAAAGGTACTCCTGAACCTGTTCAAATAACTCAGAAGAAAAGGAATACAAGTACCACTACTAAAAAAAAGTTCCCACAAAGAAGTCTACAGTGATACCTTCTCAAAATCAACCATCAACTTCAAATCCACCTTCAACATCTAAAACATTAGTAGTAACAGACTCTATGGATTAAAACATTATTAAGACATGAAGAAAAGAAAGTCAAATATCATAATGTTTGAGCTTAGTAAACTCAAACATCAACAAAAATTGTTGCTTAAGGAGTTAGATGCAGTACCTTCTTCTCCTCTTCCAATTTTTGTATTGTCCAAAGCAGCTAATGAAACAGGTAAACCACCTCCTGATAGAGTAGAAGCTACTGATGCTGTTCTAATCGGAGATAGATCAAATTCCCATACTCCTCCTTTTCTCTTAACCTACAAGATTTATAATAGAAACATGCACAATTGCTTGATAGACTCAGGGGCTTCCTCGAATATAATGCCAGCTTCAGTTTGTTCTAAACTGAATA
This sequence comes from Pinus taeda, assembly GCA_000404065.3. Taxonomy (NCBI): domain Eukaryota; kingdom Viridiplantae; phylum Streptophyta; class Pinopsida; order Pinales; family Pinaceae; genus Pinus; species Pinus taeda. The sequence goes on along the minus strand of APFE031458286.1, from coordinate 22,946 downwards.
TTGAACCCCAAAAGTCTGCAATTCATATTGTCCAGTTGGATAGAACTAAGGTCCAAGTATTAGGAGAAATCAACTTAGTTACCATTAGGTTATCAACTGACACAAGGGTTGTTCAGAGAATTGATATTTTAATCGCTGATATTCCTGAGTTCTATGCTTTGATTTTAAGTAGAGACTGGTCTGAGAAACTTCATGGTTACATTTCCACCGATTGGTCGCACATGTGGCTGCCCTATAAAGGAAAGCCAAATTAGATAAAGATTGATCAAGAGAAGCATATGACTTGTACTGTTATTGAGTTTGAGCAAGAAAATCAACCAGTAGCATTCAACAATAACATTCTGGGAAACTATCCACTTGAATCATTCTTTGGTAATTTTACTGCTCGATCATCACCTTTCTCAGTTAATAGTTTCACATCCCAAATCAAAAAAATTTCCCAAGCAGATACATCAAGGTGTGTTAAAATTACTGAGGAAACTGCAAATAAAAATGTAGATAAACCTTTGTTTTGGTCATTATATTTTGATGGGTCTAAATCTAATGAAGGTGTAGGAGCAGGATGTATTTTGGTTAGTCCTGAGGGAGAAAATACCATGTTATCATGTAGATTAGAATTTGAATGCACAAACAACACTGCTGAATATAAAGCCTTGATTCAAGGACTTTATAAAGAAATCAATCTTAAAGTTCAATATTTAAAAGTGTTTGGTGACTCTGAAATTATTATAAGACAAGTCAGGCATACTATACATTGTCTTTCTAGTCACCTTAAACATTATCAATCATTGGTACAAGATCTTGTATCTCATTTCCTAGCATTCAATATTTCTCCCATTCCTAGGTCTCAAAATGTAGCGGCAAATTTTCTAGCTAATGTTGCTTCTAAGCTCCCGCCATCTGAAGATTATTGTCCCGATAGATTTTTAGTAGAATTAATTTTCAGGCCATCGATTCTTGACAATGTCACTAACCGGCGAGTGTTCAATCATGATGATGACATTTTAAATTTCTTAACTTTTGACAAGTCCTATGAGGATCAAATTATTGATGAAAGTGAGCATGATCTTCAAATGAAGGAAAAGCTTGAAGAAAACTCAACACCCAAACCAGTGGTCAAACTTGAAGACCTTTATGACATCAAAGCTAGGTTTAAACAGGTTACTAATTCAAAGCTCCAAAGTTCTACTTTGATATTTGAATTAATAAACCTTGGTATTGAGGAAAATCCACAAAACATCAATTTGAGATTAGGACTTACTTCAGAAGAAAGAATTGCATTTATCAGATTATTGCATAAATATAAAAATGTCTTCACTTGGAAATATGATGATTTGAAAACATATGATACATCTATCATACAACATATAATTCCGATGATATCTGAAGAAAAACCAGTACTGCAGAAATTAAGGAAGATTCATCCTAACTTAGAGAGTCAAATAAAAGTTTAATTAAACAAAATCTTGAAAGCTAAGATAATTTTTCCTGTTAGACATTCAAATTGGGTGTCCAACATGGTGCCAGTAAGGAAGAAAAATGGTGACATTAGAATTTGTATTGATTTTAGAAATCTTAATAAAGCAAGTAAAAAAGATAACTTCCCTTTACCTACCATGGAGCAAACTCTCCATTCAATAGCTGGTTCTGAATTAATGTCCTTCTTAGATAGTTTTTCAGGGTATAACCAAATTTTGGTCCACCTTGATGACAGACTTAAGACTAACTTCAGAACCAAATGGGGAACTTATGCTTATCAAAAAATGCCTTTCAGATTAATCAATGCTGGAGCTACATTTCAAAGAGCAATGGACATCACATTCAAAGGCCTAACCAATAAATCAGTAGTTGTCTATTTGGATGACATTTATGTTTTCTCTAAGAAAAGATCAAATCACTTGCATGATTTGAAACAAATCTTTGAGCGCTGCAAAAGGTATGGCATTTCACTCAATCCTAAGAAGTCCTTTTTTGCTCTTGACCAAGGTAAACTCTTGGGATTCATTGTTTCAAAGGATGGTATTTATATTGATCCTAATAGAATCAAAGAGATCTATGATATTCCATTTCCACATAATAAAAGAACAATGCAATCATTTGTAGGCCAGATTAATTTTGTAAAAAGATTTGTCCTAGTTTTTTCGCAGATTATTTTACCATTACAAACCATGATCAAGAAAAACTTAGTGTTTAAATGGGGACATATAGAAAAGGAAGCTTTTGATTCAATCAAGAAATCAATCATAAATGCTCTTGCATTAAACACTCCTGATATTTCAAATCATTTCATTCTATATACTCTCGCATCTAATTCATCTTACGCAGCAGTGCTGACACAAATCAATGATCAAAACCTGGAAGCACCAATTTAATTTTATAGTTCAAACCTTCAAGGTGTTGAACTCAATTACTCCGAAGTTGAAAAACAAGATTTTGCTGTATATAAATCCATTAAACACTTCAGGGCCTTTCTCTTAAAGACTCATACAAAAGTTATAGTCCCTTTTTCAGCAGTAAGACAGTTACTAGTTCAAAGGGAATTGGGAGAAAAAAGGGCAAATTGGGTCACAAAATTACAAGAATATGACTTGGAAATTAGACCAGCAAAGATTGTCAAAGGCCAAGGTTTTTGTAGGTTTTTAGCAGGAGCTTCTAATATTCATGAACATGAAGGTACAAACGGTATTGAAGAAATCAATTAGATAAGTACCATTAATCCTGAATCCCAATATGCAGATTTGATATTCTATTTAAAAAATGGGTATGCTCCTTCTAATATTTCCTATAAAAATAAACGCTCCATAAGACTAAAGGCAAAAAATTTCATGATTGTTGGTGATGTGTTGTTTAGACGGAATTATGATTGAATTATGTTAAGATGCTTAGAAAAACCTGAAGCGCAAAAGGTCTTGTAGGAACTACATGATGGTCTGGCAGGAGGACATTTTGGAGCTGATACAACAACCCACAAAATCATTCATGCTGGGTATTACTGGCCCACCTTATTTAGAGATACTCATGAATATGTAAGGAAATTCCAAACATGTCAAACTACCAGTGGAAAACAAAGGAAGTCAGCTTTTCCTTTGCAACCAATCAACATTGAATAGCCCTTTGAACAATGGGGATTGGATATCATTGGAGAAATTATTCCACATTCATCCAAGAAACATAGGTATATCCTTACAGCTACCGATTACTTTACTAAGTGGGTGGAAGCAATTCCTTTGAAACCAACAAACTCTGAGGCAATCATTGAATTCATAGATCAGTTCATCATTACCAAGTTTGGTGTCCCAAATGCTCTTATTTTCGATAATGCATCTTACTTCTCTGGTAATTCTATACTTGAATTTGCTATCAAAAGAGGATTCAAATTGAAATATTCTGCAAACTACTACCCTCAGGGTAATGGTTTAGCAGAATCTACCAATAAAAATCTTATCAAAATCATTAAGAGAACTATTGAACATAATCATAAAAATTGGCATAAGTCTTTGATATTTTCACTATGGGAAGACCATATAACACAGAAGGCCTCAATAGAAACTTCTCCATTTAATCTATTGTATGGAAAGGAGGCTGTCATACCATCAAATTTAGTACTTCCATCACTAGCCTTAGTGCAGTTTATTGAAGAAAACCCCTCATCTTCTATTATATTAAGACATGATCAGATCTTGAAACTAGAGGAAGAAAGGGAGAAAGCCCGAATTACACATGCAAAACATCAACAAATTATCAAGTCTTCTTTTGATACAACTTCAACAGGCTCAAAACATTTACAATTTGGTGATCTAGTTTTGAAGTGGGACAAAGCCCATGAGGATAAAGGAAAGCACACTAAGTTTCAGAAAATGTGGCTTGGACCATTCCAAATCAGCGAGAAGATAGGCCCATCTACATTCATATTACAAGATCTATAAGGAAAGAGAGATTATCTTCCTGTCAATGGCCTTGTTTTGAAAAAATTCTTCAATTGAGGAGGTAAACCCTTCTCACTTTGTAAATATTCAATTTCCAGCTATATTTGTGTAGTTATTTTTGTCTTAAGAAATAAAGTTGTAAATAGCCTTCTATTGGTCTTTACTATATTGAAAAAGTCACTCAAAAGAAAATAGTCTTAATATTTACTTTTGATAGATGGAAGCCTTGAAGGAAAAGGAAAATTCTAGGGAATTAGATATAATTGAATTCTGAAAACCCTTTTCATTTTTGTAAAATCTTCTCAAAACTTAAAAATACTGTAAATCATTCTAAAATTTTTAGAAGCCTAAAAATGGTTATCAATACAAAGCAAAGACTGATTCAAGCTTAGTATCTTCAACTCTCAAAATTGTCATCCATGTTCTCTTAAGGAGAAAATTAATCACCCCATCCATCAAAGTTTATGATTTTTCCAAGTGTAATTCTAAAATACATTTGATATAAAAGATAAGAGGCCTTATCATACGCCTGCTTACCATGTTCATAGGGGACTAGTTCAACTGACATTACCAATACTGCATACCAAAATAGGGTAATGGCTTATAATTATAAGACAAGGGGTCTCATCACGAGCCAACTTGTTTAGTTAAACTAGAACCAGTGAATTGCATTGTCAACAACTGGCCACCAAACCAGGACATTGGCTTTTTATATTACAAAATAAAGAAATAAAGAAAAATAAAATGTAATACAAAAAATGTGGAAACATATCCTTTTTGGATTCATTATTTTAAATTATACTATGAAATGGATGGAACAATGAATGATTAAATGGTTGAAAGGTAACCCTGCCGAGACTATGGACGTTTCCTGGCAACAGTGGCTCTACCTATGACAATGGAGTCATTATACAAGTTAGGCTAGAGAAGTCTTTTGTTTTATCATTATCAACCAAGTAAGGTTTACTTAAAACTTAGGATGTATTTAATTTTGAGGTGAGAAAGAGATAGCAAAAATAGTTTTCATTACATTCAGAATTTATGATTACCTAGTTATATTAGATTTTCTCTATATATTAAGGTTTTTAGATTAAGAAGTTAAAGTATTATATTATTTTCTCAGAGATAACTATTTCTTCCAGTGAATCGCCAATTTTTGTGCTGTACAACAACCCCCCATTTCATAAAAATATTTAGACAAGATCTAAATATGAAATGGGTCCCTTTAAAAATAAACTTAGTTAGATGTGTGAATAAAATAGTATGTACCTCATCACAAGAAAAATCCTTATGAAAATCCCCTATGTAAATGAATCATTTTATAAAACCTTTTAAATAAAAAACAAAGTGTTCCTTTAAAAATATTATAAAACTATTCTATATTGCGATAAAGCGATTGGAGATTGCATATCGCAATATCAAAGGAAACACACACAAAAACAAAACCTCACCCAATTCTCTCATCCGAAAAGGTAATTACAATTGGTAATTGGGGAAAACAAATGCCAAAGGTACAATAAAACAAAGCCCCTCAACTCCTTCGATCCGATAAAGAAATCGCAATTGGAAAATCGGTCGTGTCAATGATAAAGTGACATATGAAAGGGCCTAATCAAAACTCCCGATGCGATAAAGAAAATTGCAATCGGCAATTGGTGGAGTCACATGACAAAGGAATAAAGCTCAAGCCAAATCCCGACTGCGATCTATTAATTAGGTGTGCATCTCGAAAGGGAAATATACATTAAAACAATTTGCATGCATTATGTTGTATCGCCTTTCGGTAATCAGAAATATTTACAGCAAGTGCTAAAGCCCTTCCCTTTGACACTCCCAATCGCCAATTTGTGATTTATATCTAATCGTCGATAAAGCACGCTTGAAATAATCATTCGGCATATGAACGACGTGATGGGCGTTTATGATGTTATTTACCACAATTGACCGTTTAAACGGCTATTCAATAATGCAGGTAAAGATATATATTTTAAAAGATTTTATCCGTGGTAATCCTTAACTATATTTCATTTATCATACGCCAATCAACGTAATTCTATTCATTGTAATATTGGCTTGCAGCATCACTTTCTCTGTATCATGGTTTGCAATCGTTTGTGTAGAGTTCTTTCGATACCAGAAATCTAGGGAAAATGGGGAAGAAATCAAAGAAGTCCACAACAGCAGCTCCTGCAGTCAAAGATCCCAGACCAAGAAAGAAAGGATTAATCTTGGATACGACATGCCTTGGTCTAGGAAATACCAGCTGGGAAAGTATTTATAATCTGATAGAAGCAGAGGAGCCCAAAGAATTATCAGAGGAAGCCACAACCGATTCAACTAACAAATCGGAAGGAACTTTTAAAGAATGGCTTGTTCTTATCTTCACAGGATAGCAGTGCGAGCTAAAATCTTGCCATATACTAACATAGTAAGATGGGTGGTGGAGAAAATTCCAGTCTCAGATAGAACGTTTTGCATAGCTAATGGGAGGATATTCTTCTCATTCCAGCCTAAGGATCTCATGAAAATGTACCACTTACCTCAACCTGAGAAGCAATACAACAAGACATTCCTAGAAGCATTTGCGAAGGAAAATGACTGAGAGTTAGCCCCGATAAGGCAATGGAGGCATTTCCCAGAAAAGCACAAGCACGAGTCATCGGGTAAGTACTTTGTTGACTCATTGGCTTCCCTTTATTGCTATGCTAGGGCTATGTTGTGTAGGATGTGGGGAATACATGATTATGCTAAATTCACCATAGAAATGGTCCCCCTAATGGAAGCTGCAATCAATGATTATGTGATCGATTGGGTTAATATTTTGTCCGATAAACTAGCCATAACAATTTTAGAGTACAGAACAAATGCACATAAAACTTCCAGGACCATTCCCCCTTTCTATTACAGTGCGTATATTATGGATACTATTTGCTTTAATTTTGAACATCCAATACTCAGGTGGAAGCAGAGACTGACTTAAAAGTAGTAGGTAGTTGGTTCGGGGAGGAAAAATTTACCTATGTAAGGCTTTTTGGTAGCCTAAATAAACCCCATGTTCTCCCCCTTTATGTGCTTGATAAATTGTTAGCTCAGGAATTAGATTATCAAATTACAGTAGAAGGGACATCCAGAACCCATAAGGATTTAAAGAAACACATGTGGCCTACATTTCCATTACAATGTGGCATTTTCACTCTACATGACTACAAGCATGCCAAGAAAGAGATAGACAAGATTCAAATGCTGAATATTGCCACAATCCCTAACAGACAATATGATCCAAGACAGATTGCTTATAATGTCACATTTCAAGCCAAACTTGCTAAATTTGATCACGAAGCTGATGAATTCGATGATTTATTCACTTCAACTAAATCACTATTTCAAGTTAAAGGATTGGAAAGGATGAGGTATCAAGATGAAGGGCTAGAAAAATTTTATAGGCTTAGAGACTAGAGGTTGCAAACTCTGCCTTTAGACCTATTAGTCACAACCCCGATAGTCCATTCAAGCGAAACTGAACAGCAAGCTGTTGATAAAGCTCCTGCAGTGGAAAAAGTTCCTGAGAAAGAAAAAACACCAGAGCAAGAGCAAGAATGAGGAAAAGGCAGTGAACTTATTGATTCAGACATTCATATTGTTCCCAAACTACTCAAAGAATGACAACAATTTGATTCAATCATCAACAATATTGGGAGCTTGCAAGGATTTAGCACACCTGAAGTAACAACTAGTCAGAAGACAACAACTAATACAGTTCTAACTGAAGGAACTAGCGGCCCACCCATGACTGAAAAAGATGTTGAAATGATTCTAGAGAACCCTCCTGATGAGATTGTTCTACATGTAGAATAAATACCACCCTTAGATGTCTTCTACAACCCTAAGAATAGGGCTGTAATAAAGAGACAAAGGAAAAAGAGAAAACTTGATCAATCTTCTCTTTTACCTACACAGATGGAGATAACTAATGTGGTATGGAGAGAAGAATTCAACCCTTCCAAAGATCTTACTAAAATCTATCAGTATGTTAGGGAATACACAACAACTACTATGGACAAGGCATCAAAGTCAACAATTTGCTTAAAGAGAAGGATTAAGCAATCATCTCATTGGAAACATAGGTACATGAAAAACAGTAGAGGATAGAGCCGTTAGAGTAGCAGTTAGCAGCACAAAAGTAGTCAAACGACCAATTAAACAAGCAATTACTCAAAGAGAAACAGAGGATAGATCAACATGTAGTTTAGAAGCAAAAGGAACTATCTCAAGCATTGAACAAGCTGAAGTCAATGAACGAACAATTGAGAAAATCAAAAGAAGAACAAATCGCTCAACTGTCACTACAAATAGAAAAGTTCAAAGGAAATCCCCAAGTGGAAGAATTCAAATAAGAGGCTCTCCAAATTACTAAAGCACTATCTAATCAGTTGAGCTTGTTATGTCATAATATCTCTCTTGCTCTACTCGTATGTGAAATTTCCTCGTCTATGATTGATAAGTCAGTTGATGCAAGACAGAAATTGGAGCAGGCAGATGAAACACTAACAGATTTTTTCTCTTGGCAAGAAACCAAGGAAGGTCAAGCTGCAAAGCTACCCCAAATTCTGGAATCACATAAGGAAATCCTATTCCTAGAATGGCAATCTCAACTGATGAAAGCGGAAAAGGCGACTTTAAGATGCAGATTAGTGACTAGTAATTTGATTGAATTAATTAATGATACTCTTTATTTGTCAAATTTAATTTTAGAATGTACTCCAGGGAAACTGCCATCAGTCAAAGAATTGGAGCAGATATGGAAATAGGAGCTGGAAAAGAGGGAGAGATTGATCGCGGGCATTCAAACTTTAACATGGGAAACCTTTTGGTTCTTCCTTGTTAAACCACATAGTCAAGGGACAACAATGAAATGCCCAACTGATGCAATTGGTTACATGATTTCTGAAATTACTGATGTCACATATATTGCCCAGCTACATTCGCGTATGAGTCATCCCCCAGAACTGTAACCGATGCTCACCATATGCCAGCTCAAGCCAAAAGATAGTAAGCCAAAACAATGAACCATCCTTACCGACTGCAAGCATGTCTATTTCAGGGAGATTTTCATATATTTGTGATTTGGTTACACCAACTCACAACATTTTTATTTCATAGTTAGTTAGTTTAGATAGTATTTATAGACCCTTCCATGTTTTTAGAAAGGGTCCTAAAAATTTTGTATTAATACTTGGATTGGAAGTTGCACTATTGTGCTTCCGATGTATATTTTTTTAATGAAACTGGACCTGAATTCCGAGTTTTAATGAAGAGTACTTTTGTCTGATATGCACTATTGCTTCCTATAAAAGTATTTCCAAGTTAGAAAGTGGGATCCAAATACAATTCATGTTGGAGGGGATTCAAACACATATGGTACTATTATCTATGTTTTGCTTCATTCTTTTATGTGAACCAACAATCATTCATTTTGCTATTATTGATGTATGTATAAGCTCTTACAACAATCTCTTTTACTTATCACTATTGAATGTTCAAGAGTTGTTATTTTTCATCTATATATGTGTCAATGATATATGAATATTAGTGCAATAATGTTTTAATTATTACTTTGTTCAACTATTTGAACAAAGTAATTATCATATGAATGAATATTTTTGTTTAAAAGTAGAGTCATCTACATGCCTACTTTTCAATAAGAACCATTAAGAATTGCACTAAGACAGAGACACCCTGGGATAGATTAGTTAATTACATTATTTCATTTTAGAATAAATCTTTCATCATTTTACATTAGATATAAGTAAATTAAAGACTTATCCATCCCATTCATAAATCATTGGGAAACTGGTCCCATTATATCTAGTCGGAGCCACTACACCAAACGAAAAGGGAGTTGCCTTTAAGGTCTGGACCGGGTGGTTTTCCCCGATGTTGATGCAACGATTTTCAAGGCATCAACAGGGTCCTAGGTAGATCGCAATTGGCCATCGACAAGATTCATGGGGCACAAACAAACTATTATCTACGGGGGGATGATTTGGGATATACCGTTGAATTGCCGGGGGAGGGCTAAAACAACGTAACACATGAATGACTTGCAAAACCAAGGGTCAGGCATCCCCTTCTCTCTCCTCCACGTGACATCAGAAATTGGCTATCGACAGGGCAGGGCCCAACATTTATTAGTGGGGTTTTGATTTAAAGGACCTTTGCAGGGGCCGATCTGCGATATAAGGTTGTACTACTGGGGAGGGGCCGAAAGTGTTATCAAAGTAAAACATGAAAAACCCAAGGGTCAGACCTCCCTTTCTCTCTCCTCCATTGATGATCGACGATTCGACATAGTGTCAACTTAAAATGACCTGCGAACCTCCGATATGGTGATAACATGTTGCATCACTCGGGGGTTGAGAAAATCAAATACAAAGGAATTCCTTGCAAAACCAAGAATTGGCCAACCTTTTTCTCTCTCCTCTAGGGGGCCACGTGGCAGCCTCTGATTGGTCCACCAAGCTGATGTTAGTATGGGTGATGATGTGGTGGTTGACATGTGTTACTCGTTTTTGGTGTTTTTAGGGGTCGTATGGAGCTATTTTCAGGTGCCACATGGCACCACTCATAGGGTGACACATGGAAATGATGATATTAGCAATGACATTAGCAGGTTATCGACGATCGGTGGCTCTGAGTCTTGGGCTTATTGACAATTGCGATGTGATAAGGAAGGCCCTGGATGCGATATTTCATGAGCTATAGTTTATAAAAGTTTCGGGTTTGGGAAATCGGTTAGTGAGGGATATTGTGATATAAATTAAAAAGGGCCCCACAAATTTATTGAGGGCCTTAAGCCCTTCAAAGAAAAGCCCCCGATATCCACTTGTGGTCTTATGGGGAAATTCATAAAAGGGGTTGAAAGCATAAAGACTAAGGGGAAAATTAAAGGTGCCCGCCTATTTCATCCGTTTTTTAATGTTTAAAGGCTCATGAATTAGAGAATTAGTTATCACACTTTAGCGAGGCACGATAGTGTAGGATAGAGGGAAAAAGGGCGTGATGTATTGATGGTTAAGGTAGACAGTGACCAAGAATTGACTGAGAGAGGATCAATCATGAATTAGCAGGAACACGCCAGGACCAAAGGCCAACAAAGAGGAGTGGCATGAAGATATTTCTAGAAACCATCATTTTAGTTTCCATCAACTAATTCTATTTTGTTGTTGTGATCATTGTATTGTTATTATGTTCTTCTTTCAAGAAAGGAATCCCCCTGTTGTAATAGTTAGAGGATTCACACTAAGACACTAATTCATAGAGACAATTGCTACTTCAGCTTGAAAGATATTTTATGTAATTGATTTTCTTGTCCTCCCTCTGATTATAAAAGGGAGGAAGAAACATTGAAGAAACGTTTTGAATTCTAGGAAAAAAACTTCATGTGATTTTGAAGTTGTATAGATTCCAGATTTACATCTTTCTGAATATGAATGAAACAATGGTGATTCCCATATTCGAGTATTACAATATGTTGTTTCTTTGTTAAAATTCCATTATGTTCACACTTCCTCTCTAATTTCAAGCAATTGTAGCTGCCATAAATATATCTTATATTCTTACAGATTCATTGGTGTTAACTAGTTAATACATATGCATGTGCACAAGTATGAGAGTATATCTTTAAATGTGTGCTTCCTGAAATCATAACATTCACTCTTCTTACATCCACCTGTCTATCTCTAGCTCAGATAAGTATAGAAATCTTGATGTTTCAAGCTCTATGTGATGAGTTAGTATTCTCTTTCTCTTCTTTCATTATTCTACAAAATCTAATTAAATTTTAAGTCCTTGATTACTCGGCCTCCATTTGTTTTTCCTTATTCTTGTGAGTTTTATATGTGAAAGGATACCAAAAATACATGGCTTATCCTTGGATGAAGGAACCAACCCATGCTATTATGTGTATATTTGTATATTTGTAATTACTTTGTGTAGAAGATGCATATGATACCTACGGTTTCTTGAGGATCATATGAGATACATAGAATTTAGATGTGCCCAGGCACTGGTCTTGTAAGCAATCCAAGCTTGTCTCTAAGAGAGACAACAAGGTCAGTGGAAAACATCATAAAACATTTGTATATGTATTATACATACATAATTTAAAAATTGGTACATTCCGTTGGTCCATACTATGGCCACACCAAAAATTTAGTGGGTGATGTATAGAATTTGGGTCGTACCTATATTCAAAAGATGGGTATATCCCATATACAATGTGTAATATATATCACCCTATACAAACTAGTCCAACGTACATGTTGTAAAATAAATAATTTTTTTCAACATTTGCTGCTTGTTTATTTATCTAAACAAATAATTATTTTTATGTAAAAGTTCATATGTTTCAATGTGTAGCCCAATCTTAATTTCTTGGTAACTTCGAGAGTGCATCATTGAAGTATAATTGGGTTGGTAATGAAAAATCCATGTTGAGGCTCCCCGAGAGCCTGACATTTGACAGGGGGTCTAAAATTGCACCCTAATAATTTACTAATTGGACACACATCATTCAAAGAGTTATATCCCCCTAACTCTTCAAATCAACTATGGCACCCCTTGATACTGCTTAGATGATGTGACTAGTGGGACCCTGACCAGACAACAATGTGTCACATCAATAAATGGCACATGCTTGGTGGTTAATATGAAATACAATAAGAATTCAAGTGGCATAAAGGCACTGGGCCATGTGTGAAGAATATGGGGATGACATTAGCATAATAAAGGAGCGAGAGTCTATTATATTTTTCAAAATAAAAATATTTATGTCTAATCAAATTATGTCATGTTTATCAACAATGGGGTGAACCGTTAAAATGGAAAAAAGGGTTTCTTGTCCTCATTATCCTTGACACACTAAGCAATTTGTCCACAGAAAAAACTATTGACAGGTTATATAGTTCACATAGGTCACTACAACTAGTTATCAAGTAGTCTTTCAGGCCTTATTTTATTTCTTCTTCAGTTAAAATGAAGGTTAAAGTGACAAAGCCCCAAACATCAAATTCTTTCTACCCTGTTACTTTTGAAGATTTACTGTTAATAGAGGAGGAAGTAGATTCACATGGAACCCATTGTGAATTCAACCTTTATGAGCTCATGGAGTGGGATTTATAGCATTTTAGAGATTAGTAGGACTTTTCCTTAACCTAAGAATCTTATTTGGCATGTTTTATCATTCCTTAGACATACCCTTACCCAAAATTTATTTCTTAGCTTAGTAAATAAGCGATCACGTCAAAGAATGGAGCTACCTTGTTTTACATTAATCTTGCAACTATTCAAGAGACCCTTAAGGTAGTGATGTCAAATCAAACCCAACCTCTGAATGAAGACTTCTTGAGTTAGTATTATAATGGTTTAACCCCTGAAGATAAAGTTATTGTCTTAGAGTCTTTTGTTGGCATTATGGCATAGGTCTGGGGCTATGGCACAGGTGTTGTCCTTGATGGAAACCTTCTTTGGTAACAGATCTCAGTTCAGGCACTCAGAAAGTAGAAAAAGTCATATACGCAGGTTTCATCTAGACTAAAAGGCGCGTATACACGCGGTTATACATTAACATAAAGCGCGTATATGTTGATGATCATCCATATTTGGTCCATGGCAGTTAAGATTCTTGGAACTTGAACCTATGTTTTGGGACCATGGCGTACTCGTCAGAATGTGTCGATCCCTTAGTTGGAGGTTCATGGTATTGAAATTTTATGGTTTTGGACCATGGTATTGGGGAAGGCCTAAGACTATAAAAGAGGAAGGAGATCTTGTGACAAATCACCATCTGAATTATTATTGAAGATCTGATAAAGTGCTAGAGCTAGTATATTGGGTGGTGATGCAGATCTGGATCTGAAGGAAGGAGGAACCTTAGCGCCAAAGGAAGGATAAGTTCTATTCATGGGTCATAATATTTAAGCTTGGATGATAGTATCTTTGTACGATTTTGATCTACTAGATGTGGCGCTTGTCTGATCTATAAGTTTGATAATCTGGGTTAATTCGTGATTGAATATCTGGAAGAGTGTGTTGTATTTTATAGATCTGTACACAGGTTCAGTAAAGCAAGGGCGCGTATACACGGAGTTTAGGTGAAGTAAAGGCGCGTATACGCAGGTTGTTCCATACGCAGATGCGTATGCACACAAGTTGCAGGCTGTTGAAATTGCTTATATGCTTTAAGTTGTGATCTAGTTGTTTCTGCTTATTGCTGATGTGTTTTGGGTTCTGTTGTGTGGTTTCTGGTACTGTGTTTTGGGTACAGCTGGCAGAGAAGTATCTACTTGATTTCAGATCTGGTTGGTGAAAAGAAGTTTGGTTGATGAAGACTTTCTTGATAACTGTTTGATGTTCATGGATCCAGTCGGAAAATTGATGAAACGTGGTCCCTGGAAGAAAGAGAAGGTTGTAGCCTTCTGTAGGCCAGCACCTACGTACTAGTATCTTGGCTAGTGCAAGAGCTAAGGGGGCTGTAGCTCCCTTCTAGGAGAGTTTGGAAAACGAGAGAGGGTTGTAGCTCTCTGCAGGTTGCAGCCTGCGTACTGGTAAAGGATTGCACCAGTACAATTGTAAAAAGAAGTTTCTAATTGAAAGAAGATAGAGACATATTGCAGCAGGTAGTTTTCACCCACATTGG
>APFE031458282.1:0-14040 GCA_000404065.3 Pinus taeda | reverse complement strand
CAATAATAACAATAGTGGGCTTCTATGGGGCACAATAATAACAATATGGGGACTGCATGGGTACAACAATATAACAAGGGGGTTGTACTAATAACAATAAGGGGTTACACTAATAGTATAGGGGCCTAACAAGTCCCTCTCCTTCAAAAAGTGTCATCCTCAATGGTTGAGTAGTTCTTGATGCTTCTTGTATAAAATTCTTGTCCTCCCATGTTAAATCTTCAGCGGGTAAGATCTTCCACTTGATGAGATACTCTAAAATTGATCGATTTTGTAGTTGCCAGGTTCTTGTTTCTATGACTGCTGCAGGATCCAATATGATTTTTCCTTCCTCTTCAAGTTCTAGCAATATTGTTTGAGTTGGGATATTTTGCAACTTTTGAATGAGTGGCCACACTTCTTTGCCCTTCTTCCATTCATCCCTTGCTTCATTTATCCAATCTAGTTGGATAATAGAAATAGTACAAACCAATGCTTCCACATCCTCATCCTTTCTTGAGAGTGCATCTGCAACAAAATTTTGCTTCCCTTTTCTATAGATGATGTCAAAGTCATAACCCAACATATTTTTGACCCATTTTTTCTGTTCTTCTAAAGATAATATTCGTTCTGAAAAGTATTTACGACTATCATGATCCATTTTTACCTTGACGTGTCTTCCCATTGGGTAAGGTAGCCATTTCTTAAGTGCATATAGTATTACCAACATTTCCTTCTCATAAATAGCTTTCTTGAGATGTAGCCATAAAAATACCCAATCACCTACATCAAAACATTTTTCACTGTGATGTTGATCTACCTGTTGTTTCATTCAATTATGTACCAAAGTGGCATTATCCTTTAAATGTTGGAGAACTTGTTGTTGATGCTGGATGTGATCTTTCACTACTTGAACCTTTTTCTTCTTGATATGTCCTTCTATCTTATTTCTTCCAATGCTTTACAAGATACGGTCAGATTCATTTCTTGATGCTCGATATGATCTTTCAGTTCTTGAATTTTTATCTTCTTGGCATGTCCTTCTATCTTGATATTTTAAGGAGTGGTAATTCCAGCTAATATATTACAATATATGGTTGGATTCATTTCTTCTTTCTCGATGTGATCTTTCACTTCTTGAACCTTTTTCTTCTTGATATGTCCTTCTATCTTGATAGTTTGAGGAGTGGTAATTTCTTCCAGTACATTACAAGATATGGTCAGATTGATTTCTTAAGACTTGATGTGATCTTTCAATTCTTGAACATGTTTCTTCTTGATATGTCCTTCTATATTGATAGTTTGAGGATTGGTAATTCCATCCAATGAATTACAAGATATGGTCGGATTCATTTCTTCTTTCTCGCTGTGATCTTTCATTTCTTAAACTTTTTCTTCCTCCTCTCCACAATCAATGTGAAATAATTTCTTCTCAGCGCACTTATGACCTTTAATGTATTTGTTATCACAATTGTAACAATGTCATTTTTCTCCTTTTTCTTCCAATTCTTGTGGTATAACCCTTGTAGGTTGTGGAAGGCTAGGAGAAACAACACTTCCATCTTTATATTTGTGAGGGGTAGACTTCCTTGTTGCCATAATTTTGCTTTACACTTTGTAACAAAGCCCTTTTTCTCTTTTTTCTTCCAATTGTTGTGGTGTTGCTCTTTGTATCCTCATAATGTGCTATCATTTCCTCTGTGAAAATTGACCACGTAACAAGTTGTTTACTAGAACAAATCCCTTTATACCATAAAAATTGATCTAGTTCCAAATATGAAGATGCAATACATTCCTTTTGTAACAGTGTTACACCATGTTTATCAAAATATTGTTCCATCTGTAGTATCCAATTTACCGGATCCTTGCCATCAAACTTCCTCATATCACCTTTTCTTGATTTTAGGAGCTCGATATTGAAACGACTGTAACTCTGTAATTTCGGCTGTTCCAATTTTGAAATTGTGACTTACAGTAGCCCTCTATGTCCTCTTTCCAATGCCACCAGTCTGATCGAAATTGGATTTTGAAAGAAAGAGTTGTGCACAATCTCCCAAGATGACCTCATTATTTACCTTTCAGAAGAGCGAAATTGTATGAAGTGCCACGTGTCATTGTTTTGACCTTAGTATATAAAAAATATACACAGGAAACTACAGACTATCCTCTTTCTGTAACTTCTTATGAAATTTCAATATGATGCTCAAAACAAAGGTTACAACTATTTCCCCAAGTCACCTATTTGGAATGTAATTCGGGAGGCTGCAAAATGGCCAACTTCCTCAAATCATATCTCCGCAAATATAGCGCGAAAAACTTTGAATTTTGGATCCGAGGTTTAGAACGATTTCAACCCAAATGAGTTTTTTTGTTACTATCTGAAACGTTACAGAAAAAATGTTATAGTGCAAATTCCACGATAACTTGTTTGGAGTAGCGAAACCATAGAATCCAAAGCTCTGATACCAAATGTTATGAAACCAACTCACAAAAACATAGAAAAGATAAATGAACGCCTTAGAATTCAGCCTCTTCAAGGGGGTAACCTCCTTTACATTACATAAATGAGCAATCCTTTAATGATTCAAACTACAAGGCCTCCTTTCTATATATAGGAGTCTAAGGGGTCATAATATAATCAGAGATGACATAACAATAATAATGTAAGGGCACAATAATAATAATAGTGGGCTTCTATGGGGCACAATAATAACAATATGGGGATTGCATGGGTACAACAATATAATAATGGGGTTGTAATAATAACAATAAGGGGTTACACTAGTAGTATAGGGGTGTAACACAGGAGGACTCCCATGGTTGTTGTAGGACTCTCTAGAGAATCATCACAGTATCAGGCTTATTGGAAAAGCAATCAAATGATGATTATTGTGTTGGTCCGATGGAATCCCCATGGTAGATGAAATATTTATGTAGAGAATATTTATGTAGATGAAATATTTATGATTTATTGAATCCAGATCAACCAATTTGAATTTTCCTCTAGAGGCATGTATTTCTTAGTCTTCTTGTTTAGAAAACTTGTTATGTAGTAGATCCACTTTCATTACTACAAGGGATCTACCTGGATTGATTCAAATAATGAAGTTTGGTGCAATTTTTATCTTCTAAATATTGGTTTCCTTCATAGGAATGTGAGTAACCTTTAGCTTGCCCATCCCAAAAGCCTTGGAGCCCTCTTGTACAATCGCTTTGGTTTCTTTGAATGTCTTTTTCACTTGCATCTCTTATTTCTACGTTTACTATTCATGCTTCTATTATTGTAGGTTATCTTGGTTAAATGATTGAAGTGACTTTTTTTTTTTCAGGTTATTTACAGATTCAAAAGCATGATGCATCCTTAGAACATCTTTGAAAATTCATCTTCATCATTGAACTACTTACATTGGTTTACTAGTCCACAAATCTAGAATTTCTGGAAGTCCCTTGTAACAAAATAATATTAATTTTCTACTATTCTTTAAAACATGTTAATGAGATTCATTTGATTTTATTCTAATTGTATTGAGTTCTTAAACAAAATCAAATTAATAAAAAAAATTAACCCATATAATTTATACTTGATTAGGTTAGGCTTTTGATAAGTTAACTAGCTCATAAATTCTTGAAATTCTGGTTTTTATAGTAGTAATATTTTGCTATTTTTTAGCACATGTTGACAGGGGTATTTTATGAGTGATTCCACTTGGAATGGAGTCCTAAGAAATCCTACTTGATAATATATTATATTATATATTATATATATATATATATATATATATATATATATTATATATATATATATATATATAATATATATAATCTATATATATCCCATCTAATTTTCCTCTGATTTCTTGGGCATTTAACAAGTTCTCTCAGTCTTGTAGCAATCTTGTCACTCATGTCGCAGTCTTATATCTGACCTATAACAATTTGTTTTTGAGATTTGACTTGCCTAGATTCACTCAAAATTCATTATAGAAGTAGATTTATATCCTATGAATGCTCTGAGGCCACTTTGGTTGCGCTGAGGTTTGATTAGGATGCCATTTATCTCTTATATCGTTTACTTCTTGAATGTTGATATCTGTAAATTAGTCTAGATTCCTTTTCTACAATTTACTTTATGAAAAGTGTGATTTACTTTTTGCAATATTACTCTAGGACTTTCCTTTCCTGCAAAACAGAATAAATATCCTTTAAATTTCATTTCCCTTCTATAAAGATAGATTATATTTTCTTAGTTTTCATCATGCTTTACATGTTTGCAAAGAGAATATATTTCCTTCATGTCATTTGCTTTCCAAGTAGAATAGATTTGCTTATTGTTATTTACCTCTTGCAACATACGATTGCCAACTTACATATATATTTGTTTATTGGAATTTGCTTCATTTCATTCTTTCACTTGCATTAAAGTGAGTAGGAATAGGAGGAGGGGGGTGTCTATTGCACATACAATGTCGACCCCTCTTAAGTTTGTACGAACCTCGAGTTGATAATTAAAGTTCATAACCTCAGGATTTGCAACATTGTTGTTGCAATAATGGAGCCCATAAACTGCAAATGTTCATGATAGGTTCATAACCTCAGGTGGAGAATATGGTAGAAGTGTTATAGCTTTATGATTATGAGTTATTGTAGCAAGAGTTGATGAGATTCTCTGGGCCTCATCCACATTCAGGTCCACAGGATCAAACTGCATTTTGGAGATATATTGAGCTCAAGGGGACCTATGCATGGTATGAGATTTATATGAGTTATTTGAAATTATCCTCAAAATGTTTCACTCAGTTAGTTGTAGTTTCCTTACACATGTTTTCTGAGTGAAAGAGTACAATTTTTCAACCATATATATGATATTGTTTTCACTAACAAGTTGGTTTAAAAGATGGTACAACTATGCATAGAATGATTTCATTGGCACAAGATGCATAGAGATGACATGCGTTATATACCATCCATGTATGGGTTGTTATATGTTCATTATTATAGCTATGTACCTTTTAATGTTTCATCATTATGTAATTAGTTGAGAGTCCAGTCAATAGTATGTTGAGTCATCGCGATGTTAGGCATGTCTTGGAGGAGTTTCATGGAGTTATATTGTAGCTATATGTATGAGATAATGAATGTAAAAATCATGTCATGATATGTCATTGAGTCATTGGTCCATAGGAGATGATCATAGAAGACATGTATTTATAGATATATCCATGTAAAATGCTCATTAATCCATGTACTTGTATGTATGTACCTTTGGATAATCATGCCATAAGGTCACGTTATGGCCATATCATAGTCATATATGAGCTCTTAAGATGTTACTACAACCATGCATTTTCATTATTATATGTCCTATAGTCATGGTCATGTGGAGTATTTTTCCATATGCTGCTTCTATTTGTCGAAAGGAAGCATTGTTCACAATGGAAGTTGTCACTATAGCTTGGATATGGCATGTGTTCTGGGGGTACATCTTATTTTGTCAAGTTTATTTTGGCCATAAATTGCTGGCATTATGATCTGCTTGGAGGTGTCATGATGTGCCCTATGCTATGATTTGACTGTTGGGGTTCTTGGCCTCATGATAAAACAACATAATTTGTGGTTTTCAATTGGTGTTGTCTACTAGAGATATGCATGTATTTTCTTCTATGGAGTATGGGTTCATTTCCTCATGTATATGCACATATTATGTTATTGTTCATTGATGCTTGTATGGTTTTATGAATATTTTTGTTGCTAGTAGATATTGTTGGTTGGACATGTGGCTATTTATGATGCTTGGATCATATATTGCTTGTTGTTGATATGGAGAGTATAATCATTGGTTGATATGAATCATATTTCATCAATGTGGAGGTCAGATGCTTCAATGTTTGCACTTGTATTGTTTTTCATTATCATATGGACTTGACTCTTTTCCATTGATGTTAAAGGGGGAGTGATAGAGGAGATTTGTCTAGAGTTTGTGTGGTTGACATCAATGTGAAAGGGGGAGATTGTTGGCATTATGGTGTGCATGGTTCAAAATAGTTTATGTTAACATTGGTTTCATGATGGAAGCTAACTCATGTTGGCATTGATTTCAAACCTATGCAGCCTAGGTTTTTCATTGATGGCATTCTTTTAGTATGGTTATACTTGATTGAGTTGACATCGAGCTGATTATGTTGGCATTGATGTCAAACTTATGATGTCACTCATGATGATTAGATGATGGAATTGGCGTGGTTGATGGCCTGTCATGTGCTAGCGGTGTTGATGGAGGTGTTTCCTTATGCTTCCTTGTGATTCCTTGTTATGCATTGATTGGAGGCATTGGATATGCTACTATAGGTTTATGATGAAGATCTACATATGTTGGAGATAATGGCTCAACTGTCATTCATGTTTTTTATATGGCACACTAGTTGAGTTGGCATACTAGCTCTTCATCTAGGTCTCCATGCTTATGCTCATGGAGATGACTTTTTGCAGTGATGGTTTGGAATGATGATGATGATCATGGTTTCGAGATGATATGTGTTGCCAATTGTGTAGGTTCTTGTGGAGTGTAGAGGACTTGTTGGTAGTCATGCGAACCCTTATTTGTTTCCCTTTAGGTAAAATTTGTTGTGACACTTGGGAGACATGTTTGATCCATATATAGAGGTGTCAAAGGTTTTGATAGAGGTTTGGAGGCTTGTAAAGATGTTGGTGAAAGTGATCTAATAGGTGGCAGAGGTTTTGAGCTAAGTTTTATGTTTATCATCGGGCTCTGCCCTAGTCACACTCATGTAAGCTTATGCAGGCGACTCAAAAGCTTTCGGTTGCAGGGAAGTAGGCCTATGTATGTGGCCAACTGAGATTAGCTAGTGTTGTTCTTGTGACTAAGGCTCAGAGGGAAAAAAATTTCACATTCCTTCCACTCTTTTAGAGTAATTTGACTCCTAGAAGGTTCTATAATAATTAAAAAAGGTTGAAATGGGTTGCAATATTCCTCCAGTGGGTGTGAACACCTTAAATGCACAAGTAGTGATGATGATGCCTTGATTTCATCAACTTAGTGCACTATTGATCCCACTCCAAAAGTGCAATTCACCCTTCATGGTTTATATTATTCATTTTGGTGCTGAGTAATTTTTGATGGTGTGTGTATGTGATTTAGAGAAGGTTTCATTGTCTAAGTATGCTTCAGACCTAGTTGTGATCATAGATGCTTCAATATCTGAGTGAAAATTGATTCATAGTAAGCATATCAGAAGCATGTTGCAGAATAGATCATATTTATAGTTGCTGGAGAAGAGATTGTGTTGATGGCAATGTTTATGGCTATGAGTTTTGTTGTTGGTGATTGCTAGTGTTGAGAGCACATCGTTGGTGGTGATTTTGATTATTATTTGCAAAGAGTCTTGCTGCTTAGATCATGATTACTAAGTTGAATCAGAGTTTAGCATAGTGTCTTGGGATCTAGTATGAAAATAGATGGAAAAGGGCCTGCATAGAGTAGAGGAGAGGTGACTTATTGGGTGTGGAGTAGTGATAATGAAGCTTCAGTGAAAGGAAACATTTCTCCATCCAATGGTAGTTGGATAGTCCAATTGAAGTTGGAAGAGTATCATTGATCATGGTGTCCTTCAACGGATGGTAGTCTATAGATTTGTGTGAGAACATAGTATTTTGAGTTGATCAAAATATCAACCAGGTAAGATCTTGTGCTATTGAGTTCAATGGTATGCCTACATTAGCACATTTGAATGTATTTCTGTTGAGATCATACAATATGTTCTTGGGTATGGCCTGGTTGTATCTTCATAGAACCAAAGTGGATTGTTATGACAAATCCATTCAATTCATGGATGATAATGGAGAACATATAGTCTTAAAGTGTAAGAAAAAGGTAACATCAACCAAAATAGTTACAGCTATGAAGGAAAAGCGTAGTCATAGAAAAGGGTGTGTGTCATTTACAGTGCACATTTCTAGTGATAGAGGTAAGGAGGATGAGGATGCAAAGGTATTGAGAAGGTACTCGATCTTGTAATAGTTTTAGGATGTGTTCCCAACAAATATTTTAGACTTTCCACCTCACAGAAAAGTGAACTTTTCTATTGAGTTGGTACCAGGGGAAATAACAACATCAAAGGTATCGTACAAGTTGAGAACACCAGAGCTAGTAGACTTGAAGTTACAGTTGAAGGAAATGCTCGACACAAGATACATTAGGGTAAGTTTATCTCCTTGCGGTGTGTCTATATTGTTTGTGAAGAAGGATGGTACTCTCAGGTTATACATAGATTACAAGTAGTTGACCAAGGTGACCATCAAGAATAGATATCTATTTCCAAGGATTGATGACTTATTCGATCAGTTAAAGGGAGAAACAATGTTCTCCAAGATTGATTCGAGATAATGATATCGTTAGGTGCACATAAAGGAAGAGGACATATATAAACACTCCTTTTTAGACCAGGTACGTTCATTATGAGTTTATTGTGGTTCCATTTGGTTTGACTAATTCTCCTACTACCTTTATGTTCTTGAAGAATAGTGTGTTGCATCCTTTTCTAGGCATGCCGATAATTTAGCAGCAATGTTGAGATTACTAAGAGACCATTAGTTGTATGACAAGCTTAGAAAATGTAGTTTATTTCAAACATAGGTAAATTACTTGGGACAAGTTGTTTCCAGGGAAGGAATAATAGTGGATCCAGAGTAGATAATAACTATCATGGAATGGGAAGCTCCTAGAAATGTGGATGAGGTAATATCATTCATAGGGTTAGTAGGTTACTATAGGAGGTTCATTAAGAAATTCTCTCGCATTGCTCATCCTATCACATCACTACAAAGGAAAGGTAGGAAATTCGAATGGGCGGGGGAATGTTCAACAAGTTTTGAGCAATTGAAGCAATTGTTAACAAATGCTCTAGTTTTAAAGATTGCAAATCTAGACAAAGAGTTTGTGGTATGTACAGATGCTTGAGAGAGAGAACTTGGTGGATTCCTTATGCAAGATGGATAGATAGTATTCTATGAATCACGAAAATAGAATGAGCATGAGAATTATTACCTGACATATGATATTGAGTTGGTAGTGATCATCCATGCGTTGAAGATGTGGAGGCACTTTATTCTTAGAAGGAGGTTTGTATTGATGCGCGATCACAATGGGTTAAGATAGTGTTTGATCATCTAAATATGAATTCTAAGCAAGCTAAATGGTTGTCCATGATTAGTGAGTTTCATTTTAAGATCAAATACATCAAGGGTAAAGAGAATAGGGTTGCAGATGCTCTCGATAGGTGGAAATAGGTGAATCATCTAGTAGCTATGAGTCCTTATGGGACAAACTTATAGGATCGGATCTCACAGGAAGGTCAGCAGGACGACAGGTAGATGGAGCTTATGCACAAATTAAAATAGAGTATAGGTGATTAGGATGTGGAATATCATCTCAGAAAAAATGGCTTGATCAAATTTAGGGACATCATATATGTGCGAGATAGTAGTGAGCTCAAGAAGACTGTCTTGAGAGTGTTTCATGTGAAAGTGTATTCAGGTCACCCAAGATATCAAAAGACATTGATAACAATGAAGAAGTTTTATTATTGGCTGAATTTGAAAAAGGACATGGTAGATTTTTTGGCTAGATGCTTGGATTGTCAGCAGGTGAAGGAAAAATGTAAGCATTCGGGTGGATTACTATAACCAATTATGATTATAGAGTGGAAGTGGGAGATCATTTCCATGGATTTCATTATAGTTTTTCTAAGGACATATAGGGAACATGATTCCATCATGGTTTTGGTGGATAATTTGAAAAAGGTAGCACAATTCACTCTGGTGAAGTCTATGTATTCAACTAGAGATGTAGCATAGGTCTTCATCAGAGATGTGGTAATATTGCATGGTGTTATGAAGAAGAATGTGTCAAAAAGAGATGTTAAGTTCACTTCCAAGTTTTTGAAGGAGTTGTTTGTGGGATTGGAGATGGAGTTGACCTTTACTACAACTTATCATCCATAGATAGATCGACAAATAGAGGGGGTCAACAAGATATTGGAGCAAGTGTTGAGGATGTATGTGATGCATTAGTAGAGGTGATGAGAGGAGTGCCTTCTATTATTTGAGTTTTCTTATACCAATGGGTATCATGAGTCACTGAGGATGAGTCTGCTTGAGGCATTGTATGGGAAGAGTTGTAATACTCCCATTAGTTGGAGCGATCCAGTGAACAATGTGTTTATTGGAATGTATATGTTGAAAAAGATGGAACAAAAAATGTAGGTTATCAAGAATAATCGAAAGGCAACATAGGACAAGAAGAAATGTTATGCAGATCAGAATAGGTTATTTAAGGACTTTCAGGTTGGGGAACATGTGTACTCATGCATCAAGCTAAAGAAGATATCCTTGTGGATTGGATTGTGTGCTAAACTGGCACCTTAGTTTTGTGGGCCATTTAAGATTCTTGAAAGGATTAGCCCAATAGCCTATTGACTTGCACTTCCTTGCATAGTGAAATTCCATGATGTTATCTATATGTCATTGCATAAGAAGTATGTTAAAGACGTTGATCATGTGATTGACTAGTTTGTATTGCAGGTTGAGCCAAATGGAGAATTCCAATCAGAACCTCAGTGTATATTTCACATAAATATGCTCATGGTCTAGAACTAAGAAATCATATAGGTTAAAGTGAAGTGAAAGCATTTTGGTCCCAATGAAGGTATAAGGGAGATCATTGATTAGATGTGGGCTACGTATCCTTCTCTATTCGTTGGTTGAGCGAATTCTTCTAGTATATTTTTTGGTGTGATGTTTTGGTATATGTACATATGTATATGGTTGTAAATACAACCATGAGTTGTTTTATAAAGCTCCAATAAGTGGTATGGGTTTCATGTTGTTGTGGTTATTAGATTGCTATGGGTCATGTCGGTTTACTTCTCACTAGTTTGATCTTCGTAAATACTGTAATGAGCTAAATTATAAAGTTTCATAGGTAGTATGGTTTTCCTTCAGCAGTCTTTTTGGTGTAGAAGTCAGTGAACACCGATGATGGTGTTCCCCCAAAGGGGAGGGTTCTATAACATCCCTGCTGAAAATTTTAGGTAAATAAAAGTTAATAAAGGAAAAATAATAACCAAGGTCATGGGACACTTATTCCAAATTGAATGTTGGGCAAAAAATCCTACTGTTAGTGTTCATTTGGTTTATTATGGCTAAGGAAATTGGAAAAGGCAATGGAAAAGGCTTTGGAAAGGCATGAGGATTTAATTGGCATTTTTTTATGAAAATAATGGAAATTAGGCGAAAATGAAGGTGAAAGGTCACAGGTTAAATTTGAGGAGGAAAATGAAGGAAAATAATAGAAAAATAACGAAAATAGAGGCCTCATTAATGAAAAGGCTTATGAGGATCAGTTGGTACCTTTTTTCAATTTTAACCTTTTGTCAGCTTAATTTTGGAGCTCTCTCTCTCAGTCTCGGACACTTAAGAGTTTTCTTGGAGAATTTCAACATTAGATCAAGAAAATAAAAGAAGCAAAGAGGAAGAAAAATATCAAGCAAGGAAGAGTAGGATCAAGCGACTACAATGAGATTATTTGTAGGTATCGAGTTGCATGTATGATCTCCTTACTAGTTTTGGCATGCATGGTTATGCATGTGTGTTCTTGGTTCTCTTGTTGTCATGGGCATGGGATTTTCCAGGTGTGACAATGTTTTTCTTTGAACAGGTAATTCAATATAAATACTGTAACAAGCTAAGTTATAAAGCTCCATGGGAAATATTTTTTCTTGTCAATGGATTTTGGTGAGGCCTTGGTGTGGTTTAACATAGAGGACGGTGCTCCCCAAGTGGGAGGGTTTTGTAACAACCCTAGTAAAAATTCCATGTAACAAAAGTGAAAAAAGGAAAAATAAGACCATGGGTAAGGAACATGCATTCCAAGATGAATATTGGGCAAGACATTCTAGTTTGGGTTCTCATTCAGTTTATTATCACTAAGGAAATCGACAAAGGCTAAGGCTAAGGCATTAAAAGGAAAAATGTATTTTTGGCACATTTATTTATCTGCGAAGTGGGTGATTTTCATGGACAAGAATTATGAGAGCTAAGAATTTATTCATGAATATATGATAGAGATGTCTTTCGCTCTAAGTATGAAAATCCATGAAGAGTGATTTGAAAGGTTGTATAGGTATATTCTTGCATAACAAGGAGTTGGTGCTGATAAATAGGAAGTTGGTGCTTCCTTCAAGTTGGTCTTAAAAAATCCACAAGTTTGTTCTTGAAGAGAGAATTGAGGTTGAAGCCTTCAGTAGGTTGCAGACTACACAAATTGATGTAATATGTACTTGTAGCTTTATTTTTTTTATCAAAATCATAAATAATTTGCGGTTTTCTAGTTAGGTTTTCACGTTAGTACCTTTTGTCGAGATTGCATGAGACCAGTGTACTATTATCTACCGTTGTGTTGCTATGTATTTTCACTTAGAGCAATTTTTACGCTTCGCATTTCATGGTTGTTTTAATTTCTCTGTGTTAACTTCCTTATTAGCTTAGTTGCGTCATATCTTCATGAATGTTTTATTTCAACAATGATTTTTATTTTACTATGTGCAAGAAAAAAGTGTAAATGTCAATAATCCAAGACTACAATTTAATGCATGTATTCACCACTTCAAGAAATCATATTTAAATTAATTTAGGTCTTCAAAATATATCCACAAACATTCTATTTGTGTGTGCATGTGCATGTGTGTGCACCCATGTGTGTGTGCATGTGCGTAAGTCTACCACACCTCCATCATCCATCCCCCACACCATTTAGCCACTTTTTCATCCAAAGATTCACCCCTTCTACCACAATTTTCACCACGATTGGAACTTCTAGTCTCATCCCATGAGCTCACAAGGAATTGTCAGATATTTTGAATGCACTGCATGAATATTATTGCGATATTAGAGGTGTATGTGTAACTGGTACATGAAAGAATCGAGTCTTGTAGCATCCTGCACAAACCCTACAAAACCACAGCTGGAGACCCTTGACAACACCAAAGTGAAGACTTAGACATCATGAAACA
Organism: Pinus taeda; assembly: GCA_000404065.3. Classification (NCBI taxonomy): domain Eukaryota; kingdom Viridiplantae; phylum Streptophyta; class Pinopsida; order Pinales; family Pinaceae; genus Pinus; species Pinus taeda. The sequence continues at coordinate 976 of APFE031458282.1, read as the reverse complement.
TTTAAGAACCATATTTGTGATCTTGGGAAGACACGTGATGTTTGAGGATTTTCTACAGGGTCATTGCTCATCTCTAACAATAGGAGATCAATCCACCATTTGAAGAACTTGCATCAACATATTTCACTCAATTAGACATCTATAAAAAAATACAAAAATGGGTTTTTCAAAGTAAGGCCAAAGCATGAAGCATCTAACATGAAAAATGGCACCTCCAAATAGTTAGTAGATCAGCCACCATTTCTCAAGAAACATGCAGACATCAAGGCAACCAAAGTCCATCAAGTAGGCATAGGTATGCAATATTCTTTACCTCTTCTCTTGAGCATATTTTGGTTAGAAATTTGTTTTCAGTGCACAAGAGAGAACATTTTGTAGGTTGAAGGACGCCAACAGTCTCAACCACCCTTGAAAAATTAAGTACAACTAACTCCCTCACTCATGCAATGTGAAAATGTCATAGTTCAAATAAGCTATGAATTATCTTATTTTTACAAGTCCCTTCAAAATTGTGAATATAGGTAGTTTCTAGATTGCACAGAAAAAGATTCTCTACAAATTTTGAAGATAAAATGTTTTTTTATAAATTTAGAGCGTAAATACATCATCATATAAAAAATAATAAGACTCTAGAAATCAAGAGAGATAAACTAACAAACATTGATAATAATTGTACCACGGAAAATATCATAGTTGACAGACACAATCCTTGTAAAAATATACAAGTTAGAAACAAAAATATGTCCTATTGCGAATATGAATCAAATATCTCCAAAAAGATATATCCTAATAGAAATATGAATATATGAAGAAGACATAGTTGAATGTATCCTAGTCGAATATATCCTAGTTGAATGTAGTCATGCTCCAAAGCCTAGAAAACATATATAAGAAGATGGATCACAAAAATAATTAAAAATTGATTAAATTTAAATAACTCATCAATATGGTGGGATCATCCTAAGAAATTAAAAAA
>APFE031458274.1:156543-189121 GCA_000404065.3 Pinus taeda | reverse complement strand
TAGGATCACTTCCTCTAGCAGAAGACTTACAGCTTCTTGCAAGTTTGGAAGAGTTCCGGGAACTGCACTAAGCGTTCCAGTGTTGGTGGTCATCCTTAAACCACTGCCCTTTTTTACCAACATTTCATAGAGCACATTCAGCCTTGCGCTGCCATGCATTATTGCACATTTTGTATTACAGCTCTTTTCTTGGACTCATACATAACCCTTCGGATTAAGGGGGGGAATGTTGGACACCTAATCCTAAAGGGTTAGCGTGGAAGCCGAATGGACAAAGCAGTCCAAGGGACCTTGAGATGTGAATCCCAACGGTCACCATATTGTACTATAAATGTACATCTTTTGTGAATAAAAATTGTACTGAATGCTTTATCTTTCTATCGGTTTCTCGTTAACCATGTCTGTTTAACACTTTCATTATGTTTTTATAATTCTTTTTTGATGGTCTCTCTGACTGATGTACGGATTTCACTCACCAATGTGTCATTTCATGACCACTTGAATTATATTATTCAAAAAATTAGTTTTGTTGAATGCTATAAATAAATAAGTTGATGAGCTGACCATTTTTACTGCAACGCATTATTTAAAAAATTTGCTTTCGTTATATTCGTAAAATTATTTTTTATTGACTCTTTCACTGACTAACTAAGTCGAGTTTGTAAACAAAAAAGTTGAATCTTGCAGTGGGACATCTGAAATGTTTCTCATCATTTTCATCTTCTTCCTCTGCCTACTCTTAGCTTCCTAACTTTCTGCAGTGGCTTGCAACAACTGTTCAATAATGTCTTAAGCCCAATATTGATATAACAAGTGCCAGGAGAAAAGATCGTGCTAAATTATCAAAACTTCGGATATTTGATTTTGGCTGGCTAACTGGTAATTTGAAACTAACTTTGGATATGTATGTCGACTTAGACTAGTTCCTTGGTAATTGTGAAATTTTGATAAACATTTATGATTTCAAAAAGATAACAAAGGTTGGCAAGTTCGAAATAACATTTATTAGGTTATTTCGAACTAACTTTGGATATGTCTAAGGCGTGATGCGGAAGGATTTCATCATGCCGGTAATTTCGAACTATCTTTGGATACGTTGATTTTGGCTAGTTCATTTGTAATTTCGAATTAACTTTGGATATATCGATTTTGGCTTGCTGGTAATTCATTTATGAATCATGCCGGTAATTTCGAACTAACTTTGGATACGTTGATTTTGGCTAGTTCGATTGTAATTTCGAATTAACTTTGGATATATCGATTTTGGCTTGCTGGTAATTCATTTATGAGTTCAAAACAAATATCAAACATTGACAAGTTTAACAGGCTAATAAATTTAAAGATTTCATCATTGGCACTTTCAAGAGGCTAATAAATTTAAGGATTTCATCAGGCCTAAGTAAATTTAGAATAAAATTTTTAATACATAATACCCTGAATATGTCTTTTAAGTAACTTCATTCCCCTATCAAATCGGCAGGGACTACCACTGCTTGCAGTCCTTGTTTAATTATGCATATCAACATGTTAATGGAAAAATTGTTGTTGTTTCATATTGTTTAAGATTATTGACACATATTCACTATTATTTTATAATACTTTATTTTGATAATAAAAAAAAGCAATAATATTTACTACTATGAATTATCTATTTTATTATTATGAAGAGTTGTTTCTGGTATTATCAATAAATTTTACATAAATACAGATCTCAAACAATTCAAAAAAATGTAAGGTCTCGATTTGTTACTTAAATCCTAATGAACCATTTTATAATAATTTACTTTAATAATACAAGAAACCTTAATATCATTATATGAATGGGATGATTATTAATTATATATATATATATATATATAGTTAATTAACTGTTTAGATAGTCATAAATTCTTCAATTATAAATTGACAGAGATGAAAAGCAATCACCCATTCTCAAATTTTCATTTTGACGGGTAAAAAAATTTGAAATTCCATGCCTGAATCCAGGTATGCATATTCAGTAACTTCCTCAAAATTCGCAATTTTACTCATATTCAGTATTCGGGGCACGATCAAAACCTGAATAACAATTTTGACAATAACTTAATAGTAATTTAATATCTGGTTGTTCAAGGAAAAATTCAAGTGATTTGATTTGTTTATCTTAAAGCGGTGTCGGTTTCACTGAATCAGATTCGTTTGAATGGTCTATCTATTGTTCAGTAAATATAAGTAAACAAGCTGGTATGTTAAAACTGTTATTCAGTGTATATGACAAAATTGGAAAAATCTAATAGAAAGATTTTAAATTATTATATATATATACATGAAATTAATTTATATATAATATATATTAATTTTATATCTCAGAATGGTTGCTTTTAATTTTTAAATTAAAATATCTCTTTGAATTATGGAGGTTAATTCTATTTTATTATGGAAATTCTTAATTCATAATAGGTTATGTTACAATATCATTGGCTAATCTCTAATGTGCTAAGAAGTATGTTTTATTATGTTTAAAAAGAAACCAATATGTAGAAGAGTCACTAATAGCAAATTCATCCTTAGAAAGTTGCTTTAAGGAACAAAAACATTAGGGGAAAGAGTTGCCACAAGCATACAGGGGCATGTTCTAGGAGACTAAAGGGATACCATACAAGAGGGAAGTCGAGCACGAGATATGTTCTTTGCTACACTAGCAAGCCTAGTAATAGGAAACAAGTTCTATACCATCCCTTACTTCTACCCACTTATCCTTGGGAAAGAATTTCCATGGACTTTGTGGGATGTTTACCAACAAATAGGAAGGGACATGACTACATGTTCATGGAAGTTAATAGGTTCAGTAAGATGTGTGTTCTCATGCCTTGTAAAAATATCATCAACAAACAAGAAGCAACAAACTTGTTCTTTAGACACGTCCAGATGCACTTTGGAGTTACAAGTATCATTTTTTTAGACAAGAACATTAGATTTATTAATTCATTTTTTACTATATTGTGAGAGAAGATGGACATGAAGTTGAAGAGGTATACAAAATTTCATCCATAAATAGATGGGAAAACATGAGTAGTCAACAAGACTTTAGTGTATATTTTGAGGGTTACAGTCATAAGCATCTAAAGACTTGGTATGAAAATCTTATTATATGCAACATTTTATGATAGACTATTCCACACTTATAGTGGTAAGTTCCATTTAAAACTTGTTTTGGATATTTTCCATATTCACCTTTGGGTATTGCATATGGAAAGAAAGAAGGCGTGAGAGAGGATCTTATAGGGGATGTCTTAAGGGAATAAAAATTTGTTGAGAAGATCAGGAAAATATATATACAAGTACATGAGACACTGCAGAAGTCACAAGAAAAATACAAGGCCAAGCATGATCAACACATAACAAAGAAGTCATTCGGAGTGGGAGAAAGAGTGTGATTACAGTTTAATGAAGTGAGGTTATAGGTTCCTAGTAGGAAAATCAATGCTATATGATATGGTCTCTTTGAGATACTATAAAAAGTGGTAGATAATACTTATAGACTCAATTTACCGCTATACATGCACATTTATTTGTATTGAATGTAGATAATCTAAAATTCTATGAGCCTTCCATTTGGATCAAAAAGAGGAGAAGGTACTACCTTCTATAGAGGATTTAACACCATATTCTTAGGAAGAGTATATAGAAGATGAAATTTTACACAAGAGATCTAGAAATTCAAGAGAGGGTAGCATGACCTTTGGCAAATTGGATTGAAAGGAAAACTTCCAAGCAAGGTTAAATGGTACTTGAGGGAGTAAGTAGAGAAAAAATTCCTCACCTCAATCAGTAAATGATTTTGGGGATAAATTTTTTTCCAAATAGGGAGGTATGATCAAGATTGTATTAATATATTATTTTTCATCCATCTCGAGGCTCTTAGAATGGAAAATTTTGAGGAATCATTGTGTAGGGTCATTTTTACCAGTGGTCTCAGTTTCAAAAATTTTAATTGAAAAAAATAGGATCAGTTTTGAGGCTCTAAATTACCACTTTTTGTGGTACCAACCATACAATGGACCTAGATTCCATAAACTACACATTGATTCCCTTCCAACAACTTAAGAATTGCGTCAATAAAAGCTCATGTGAAAATTTATGCCTCCCTATTTAAATTGATCATCATAATTTGAGATGTAACATCAACCCCTATTACTCATGGAAAAGTAGTTATCCACATGGGAACTATGAATAAGACTCTAGAAGAATCAAGTTGTAACTCATATTGAAGGTTGAAGGGGTCAAATTTAACCCCTAGTTGGCTACTGATTTGTGTTATAAAAGGGCCACTAGGAGGAAAGGGGTTCCATTCTATTTGAGTACATTTTGTTCCATAGATGAGCAGAGTAGCTGAGAGTGGATAGATAGAGAAATAAAGCATAAAGGGTTTGTGTTATGTAGCAACCCATGGGATATGATCCTCACTTCTTTGTACTTGCATCGATTTCCATGCAGAGAAAGAGAGAGTAGAGCATCCTCACCTTCTAGCTAGGTTTTCTTTTGAAAGGGTTTCTCAAGTCATATCTTGTGTTATTTTGGTTTTGTGAGTTATTTTTATATTTGTTCTATATTTTTTGCATATTTTTATTTTGCATGCATGAGCAGTAAACAACAAATTAATAATTTCATAAATCTAAGGAAAATTTGAACTTCATAGTATAGATTTTATATTTCACTAAATTTTTTTCATGATATCTACTTTATTGAATTGTCTAGTGTAATATCCATGGTGGTTTATGAACCAAAGCTAGCTTGCTAACTCCCTCATGAAAGAGAACTTGGTTAATCTGGACAAGTTATCTCATGATTTGCATTTATTTAAGCCTAGCATAGTTCCATGAGAAATAATTTGATTCTATTACATTTAATTTCATTCTATTGTATTATTTCACCTTTGGATAATATATTTTCCTATAGAAAAAAAAGGAAGAGTAACTCATTATCTCAATTTTATCCAAACTAGGTCCTAAATTATCAAGTTTTATTTATGTCTTTGATTTAATAAAATCAACAAGCTACTTGGAACGTGTCTTCATTGGATGATTTTAATAGCTCACTCACCCATGAGAAAGATAAACTTTCTCAAATTGGTTCCCTATAGAAAATAAGGCACATGCACTTGTTGCAAATGAGGGAAATAAGACTAGTCAGAAACTAAAACATCAACTCAAAGGCAAGAAATACCTAGACTAGAAGCAGGATTGAAATCCAAAATCTACACATGAGTCCTCTAACTCTAAACTGGGAAAGAAAAGAAGGAGAAAGTGACATGTTATTAATACAAGAAACCCAATCATGAAAAACATGCATGCATGAGGAAGTAGAATGATTGGATGAACCATATTCTTGAGAGCCATAAGATCAATGTACCTAATAATATCAAGAAGAAATATAAGAAATATAAAAATACACAAGATGATAAAGACAAAGAAAAGGAAACAATTCATGCAATTATTGTTCTCGCTTCCTCATTATCTACATGGGTTCTTGATTCAAGGGTCTCAAACCATATGTCATTATCACAATAAATATTTACTTCTTTGGAGCCATGCAATAGTCTTATCATATTAATGGGAGGTAATACACCAATTTAGGTATGTGAGAAATGAACCATGGGAATTTTTAGAACATACTATATGTACTTTTCCTATCCATCAACCTTCTTTCCATCTATCAAATCACCCATTTAAGTACTAGAAAACCAGTGGAATTCATACCTAATTCTATAATCATTACACAGTAACTTGTATAACAAAGATTCCAAATGGGAAAGTATATCACTAGTCTAGGTTGTGTTTATTTTCTAATTTTATTCAAAAATATCCTTCTATTGTACTTCTAACACATTGTAATGTAGTAATCATGTTGTGACATGAAAGATTATGTCACCTTAACTATCATTATTTTTAGAAGCTCAACAAGTAGGGTATGTTGACAAAATTACTAGACATTAAGTATTTTGATGGTGTATGTTAGGGATGTATTATTGGCAAGTATCCACAAGAAAAAATTGAAAAGAGAAGAAACAAATAGCCTCATCAACTCTCAATATTTTACATAGTGATATCATGGGTCCATTTCGTCATGCATGTGTGAGCAAGGCCAAATATCTATTGTCCTTCATTCATGACTAGTCAAGGTACACTTAGGTATACTTATTTAAGAAGAAATCAAATGTTTTTTAGTGTTTCAAAGAAATCAAATCTCTTGCATATAAGTAACCAAGAAATGGAATTAAGATTAGTGTATAGACAATGGAGGAGGGTGGGGGGAATGTGAGAAAAGATGTCCAACATCTACGTGTAGATATAAGCATTGAATTGTCACATAGTATTCCTTATATTCAATAATAGTAGGAATTTACAAATTGGAAGAATAGATCCTTAAAGGAGATGGAAAAACGCAAGTCATAGTCCAAGTCCCTCAATGTAAAGCTTTAGGTTGAAGCTAACAACTATAAATACTATATCCAAAATTGATCTCCTCACAAAGCATTGAAGGGAGTCACTCCATTTGAATTTGGGAAAGATCGTAAACCAAAAAGGAAACACTTTAAGGTGTTTGGATCTCATCCATGGACACACATTCCTTTAGAGAAAAGGAGGGTTTTGGAACCCTAAATTTAATAATGAATTTTTGTCAGATATCTTAATAGTATTAAATGGTACAAATTACTAAATCCTTTCACTAAAAAAATATTATTGAGAGAAGTCTCAAATTTGAAGAGGACCACTTACATGCAATTGAGGAAGAACTTGGTAATATCCATTGGTACTTGTTGATGTGAATCTCACAAATGTCTTTGATTTCCTTAGATGAAATTGATTCAAATGAAGAAGAGGAAGGTAATGACATTGATGAACAAGTTATTGTATATATGATTGTCATGCCACTTTGGGCATAACAAACTCCTGAAGTTGCAAGTACTCTAGTTAGGGATCTAAAAAATATAGGGAGGACTCACACACAATTATCAAGATGCTCCACAAGCACTCATTGATATAGATTGTTTGATGTTCATCCACTATTACATGGTCACTATTACAAATCCATAGTTATGTGTAGAAGCTACAAGTAATCCATATTGGGAGGTGTACTATATATAAGGAATAATTTTCTCTAATGAAAAACAAAACTTGCGAGTTGGTTCTGATACCTCCTACTATGAACCTTGTTTGATGTCAATGAATTTATCGAACCAAGATGCCAAAAAATGGACTTGTGAGTAAGTGAAAAACATAAATTCTAGCAAAATGCTTCTCACAAGATAGGCATTGAGTATAATGAGTCCTTTGCACCTATTGCAAATATGGATTCCATTCAAATTGTGCTCACCATTGTAGTAGCTCAATGTTTGGAGGTTCATCATATAGATGTGAAGTGTGCATTTTTTTCATGGATATCTTAAGGAGATTTACATGAGATAGACACATGGAAATATTTAAGATTCATCCCTTGTCTACAAATTGCATAAATATTTGTATGGCCTCAAATCACGGGGGCTTCACTCAATGAACTTCTGACATAGCGTGTGCGTTAGTGGCATACTAAAGAATACCCTTAATTTGACTACATATTGGAAAATACCTCTAAAAATTGCATTATTTAACTCCCTACCAATATGAACCCAATACACCTACCAATTTAAAAAACCCCTACTCTCACTAGATAGTGTAGGTATCCATTTTTCCATTAACATTTTTTATACCCCTTTATGTTTTCTCCTTAACTTTGAGCTTGATTTTTTATACCTACCAATATAAAAACCCTTTACCCCCTATTATATGCTCAATATATTATGTCATTTTTCCCTCAATATATATCCCCCAATATGAATGCACATGGTATGGTATTTCTCCCCTAGTGAAACCCCCGTACCTCAAATAGACACTAAGGGCCTAGTCTGCAAAGATGGATTCCTTCTTGTTGGCCTAAGATTTTTCCCACGATAATTTAGACTCTAATGATTACATGCTTCAATAGGGTTGACTCTCTCCTATTGATAGTTCTTCATGTAGATGACTTACTGATCATAGGTATTTCAACATCATCTATTCTACTACTACCATTAAATTTACTTTGCATGACAGGTTTTCCATGGGTGACTTGGACTCTTGTATTACTTTCTTGGTTTCAAAATCACCCAATCTAATTTAAGAATCAAGATGGAACAATTCAAAATTACACTAAATCTTCCCACTATATTTCAAATTACTAGTTACTAGTGCAACCATGTATAATTAATGGTTGATAAACGTTGATAGACAATATTTCATAATAAGCATCAAACACACAATTCATTATACATCTTACCTTACTAAAAAAAAAAAAACTAAAATTTGTAACCACATTATTATATTATTATATTATTAATTTTAAATTATATATACAATTTAAAACATATATATTTTTAAAAAAATGGAAAAAGATTTTTAATACCAATACCAAAAAATATTGTAACTCACTTGATATTTGAACTTGTTCATATGATATTTTTTTAATTAATCAATTTAATTAAAGGAAAAAAAAAGCATACTACTCTGAAGATAAATTGCATAACTATTTTAAAGATGAATTTAAATTTTTAGTATGGCTGGATTTTTAACCACGGAGTTTTGAACCCAATAACCTTAACACCATAGAGTACCTTAATAGAACACCCTATCACCATCTACTCTATACTAATAGACTTAAGATCTCATGTACCAATTTATATATAAATTTAAACTAAAAATTAAAAAAATTTAATAAACAATAATTACTTTCACATAGGTAGAAATAATAAATTAACCATATTAATAATTGAAAAATAAATTAAATCATATAAAAAATAGAAAAAAAACTATTAACAAACATTTCAATAAAAATTAGTTATAAAATAATTTTAGTTTATATTTATATAACTATTCTTAATCAATTTACAAATTGGTTTATCAAATTTTTTCTTAATTATTCAATATTTTTCTTAATTATTTTTTATCAACCTGCCATTTTAATTTTGTTTTTTATTAAAACATATCACTACTAAAATCATTTAATTTAATAATTTTCAAATAATTTTTAATTAAATATTTTTTATAACTATCTTTAATTCAATTTTCAAATTGGTTTATCAAATATTTTTCTGGATTATTTTTATTAACCTGCCATGTTAATTGTATTTTTTAATTAAATAATTTTCAAAATTATTTCTTATCAACTTACATTATCAGATATTTTTCATACTTATCTTTTTGTCTATAGTTTTAATTATAAATGGTACATTACTAAATATTAATTAACATATATAAACCTACAACTTAAAACTTAGCGTGAATTGTAAGCTGTAAAGAACTAAATATTAATTAACCGATATGAACGTATTAGAGTAAAGATATTTTTCATACTTATTTTTTTATCAATCTACATTATTAATTAGAAGTTGTATATCACTGAATATTAATTAACAAATATAAAATTACAATTAAACGTTCATAAAGTAAAGATATTTTTCATACTTATTTTTTTATCAATCTACATTATTAATTAGAAGTTGTATATTATTGAATATTAATTAACAAATATAAAATTACAATTGAATGATGGTGTTATATAGAGGAGCATGAGCAGGAGGATAGAGGGTGAGTAGGTGGTTGACCAGGTGTAGACGAGCAGGGGAGGAGCGAGCAGGAGGGCAGAGGGCGAGCAGGAGGTCGACCAGGAGCCAGCGACCAGGGGAGGAACGAGTAGGAGGGCAAAGGGCGAGCAGGAGGTTGATCAGGAGCCGGCGACCAGGGGAAGTGCGAGCAGGGGACGAGCGAGCAGGAGCGCGAGCAGGAGGGCAGAGGGCAAGCAGGAGGTCGACCAGGCGCCGGCGAGCAGGGGAGGAGCGAGTAGGAGCACGAGCAGGAGGGAAAAGGGCGAGCAGGGGGTCGACCAGGAGCCGGCGACCAGGCGAGGAGCGAGTAGGAGGGCGAGCAGGAGTGCGAGCAGGAGGGCGTTCAGGAGCGGTGAGCAGGGGTTGAGCGCAGGAGGGCGTGCAGGAGAGGCAAGCAGGGGAGGAGCGTAGTAAGCGGAAGGGGAGGAGTGCAGGAGCACAACCCTTGTGCTTCTATGCAAGCTGCGTTGCAGAGGGCGAGCAGGAGGACGACCAGGAGCGGCGAGCAGGGGAGGAGCAAGCAGGAAGGCGAGCAAGAGGGCGAGCAGGAGCGGCGAGCAGGGGTTGTGCGCAGGAGGGTGAGCAGGAGCGGCGAGCAAGGGAGGAGCGTAGAAGCGGAAGGGGTTTTCTCTTGAGTCGAGCGTCGAGAGGCAATAGAGAGGTTTTCGTCCAGCTCACTTCATCTTCTCATCTTCTGGTCTTTCAGTTTTCTCTAAGCGGGGGCGAGGTGGCTACCCTTGCCGCCTCTGCCCCCGGTTTCGCCTCTGCTCTGGTGGGTCTTCTCCTTCTCGGCGACAGTTAGGTTTGTTCTGGCCACGGTATATCCTTTGGATCATTGAAGGAATAGCAGTGCTTTTGCCCTGTTTCGTGCCGCTTCTATGGATGTCTCAGTTGGTCTTTTCTGTAAGCAGTCGCGGATGATTGTGGCAGCGTTCTTTCTCTGTTTCCCGTCTGTTTCGGGTGGAGAGTTTGAGGGGGCGGGGAACGAGTGGCTTCTTTTGTTGCTCTTTTCCTCATTTTGTGCCTCTCCTTCCTTAATGGGCGGACAGATCTTGTTGCTCTTTCTTCAGATGCTTGATTGCTTGGTTTTTTGGTGCCTCTTCTGCACCTTAGTGATGGGTTGCCTTGTCTGGGGGGCAATATTGGCCTTTCTGGGCTTTATTTGGGATCTGTTTTAGCAAACTTGCATGTGGCTTGGTCCATGTTTCCGCATATGCTTCGGGCATTTGCTCTATGTTATCTTCTTATATGAATGTTTCTGCATATGCTTTTTGCATTTTCTCTATGTAATCTTCTTATATGAATATATTATGCTTTTTCTTCTGGATAAAAAAAAAAAAAAAAAAAAGAAAAAGAAAAAAGAAAAAGAAGAAGAAGAAAGAAGAAGAAAGAAAAAAACTTATAATTTAATGTGTGTTGTTATAAGGTTATTAATTTTGGGTGACTATTATTTTTGTTGGGAATTGGTCATTTTTTTTTAATGGAAATGGAAATGGATTGCAACTACAATCTCAAAAAATTTGGCCAATTTTTTTTTCAATATATAACTAAATTTTCCATTATTTTTAAACAATATCTAGGTTAATCAATTTTAAGTGGAATCTTTTAAACCTATAGAATTTTCTATTAATTTTTTTTAGTCGTGTTTAAATCTCATTTTTTCTGTTCGTGTTTAAATCTCTAAAAGAGTATATGAATAGAAAGATACAAACAATATAAAAATAAGTCCGATTACCAACTCTAGCCTCTAAAATTTTGATGTTTAAAATTAATTTATAAATAATCACATCCATATTCTGACACAAAAATTAAATTTCCAAAAACATAACTCCAATTTCTCATTGAGTATTGTTTCTGCTATTTCAACGGATCATAGAATATTATCGACTCTACAGATTTTCGAAAGATTTCCAACTATTTTTGCTGAGCTATCTTTGCTGCTTTTCTCAAACTTTCATCCGGGTGCCCTTCGATCCAACAACCTCTAACAAAAATTGACAAAGCAAAGGAACACCATACAATAATTTCAAATCTACGCACAAAAATTGAGACTGTTGCCATCACTCAGTCTTGCTGCATTTATTCAAAAATTGATCTCTCTCTTTCTCAAAAAGAAAACAGTAGCAGGGTGACAGCAGATGAACCGGACCCGGATCCTTAACCGAATCAGGTTCTGTGTTTGTAATTAAATTAAACTAATGTTGATTAGGATTGACATAAAATCATGGGAAATTGAATGGAGGAGTATATCCTATATATATCTTACAACGTATATCTATATCTATATAGTATTTAATGTACTATTACTAACCTTAATTGCTAGCATTCTCCACCCTAACATTATCATAATGGGGTGTTATGACCAGGGTTAATGATTAGGAGGTTTCAACTGACTGGGCTATTTATTATGGTGGTGATATGAAGTCTTATTACAAAGAGTCAAAAATGATTTAGCGGCTTTAATTAGCAAGGCGATATTATGAAATCTCATTATAAAGAGTCAATGATTTGGAGTTTCAACTAACTGGGCTATCTGGCCAACCCCATAATATCTATAAAAACCAACCCAACATTAAATTTTACTTTAAACTTTCATAACAAAAAGCCAATAATTTAAAAGCTTCAACCAACTAAACTACCCATTTAAAAGCTTCAACCAACTAAACTACCCATCAAAACAAATGGGATAATATCTATACCAACTACTAAAATGTTCTAGGTAACAATGTAGATAGTGACAGACAACATTCTAGGTAACAATGTAGATAACGACAGCCTACACTGACAAACTTTGTTGCAGAAGAATGAGATACATTAACTATACATCAAAATCACACCATTCGAGATCTGTGTGTACAACTCCTTCATTTCAATTCCAACCGCAGGATTCCCCTGCAAATCCAGAAATTTTGTTTAGCGCTGAAATACTCAGCCTATTAATGTATGTGAAATCCAGATATTTCCAAATTTTGTTGACGATGGAAACCTGAACGTATGCACGTGTATCAAACTTTTTCCTGTTCTGATTTGTGATATTGATATGGTATTGCCGTAAATCTTAAACAAAACTATTTAATTGATGCCATGTCCAATCCAGGTATACATATTTAGTAGCTTTTCGAATTTGGCAAAACGATCAGAATCTGAATGACAGCTTCAGAACTTTTCTTTTCAATTTTGACAATTACTTATGTTATGGGAGGTAATAATTTAATATCTGGTTGTCGAAGGAATAATTCAAGTATTTTAATTCGTTCTCTTATAAAGTGGTGTCGGTTCAGGATTTCAACGAATCAAATTTATTTGAATTTGTCTGTATCTTGTTTAGTAAATATAATAAAAGAGAACCTGGTAGGTTAAAACTGTTATTCAGTGTCGATATCAAAATTGGAAACCTGTAATCGGGAGATTTTGAATTATTATTAGATTAAAATTCATGTATATTAAATATTGAATTTATGTTTCAGAAATCTCGCTTTTTTAATTTATAGAATATGTGTGTCGGAGATTTGAAAATTATTGTTATTCAATATTTAATTACTCTGTATAAAATATAAAAGCTTTTAATGTTGCAACTTTATATTATATAATTTATCTTAGTTTATTATGAAAAATGCTTTTTTTTCATTGAAAAAATAATTTAAATTTTTAATATAATTATCTTAAAATTATTTATAAAAAAGGAAATATTTAAATAATGAGTTTTTCAAATTTTTTGAGATGAAATTTAGAAATAATTTCTTAAATTTTCATATCATATTTACAATAATTAAAATTGATATTTTCCAATTCATTAGAATTCATTAGAATCTAAAATCATATTTAAGAGATCATTCATAGTAACATTATTTCAGCCTAGTTTATAAGACCAGTATAATTGAGAATCTTCATGTTATAAAGCATTATGTAAATTGTGAGATTCAAAGTTCAAATCCCCATGGGTATTTACCTTAAAAGAAAAATAACAATAATAAATAATCAAACAACATTATTACAACCCAAAATCACTTCAAAAGATAATACACATTAACAAAAAAATCATGCTTAAAAAATCATTCTTAAACTTCATTGAAATCATGTTGAACCATGAATAACGGAACTTGGAACTTCAAATTAGAAGCTTAGAACAAGGATCATCTTGCTATAGGTTCTTGAAAAAAAGTTTGCTATGAAGCATCAAATGTAATCTAGAGATTAGGATGGAAGCCTTGCCCTTAACAACCATAATCAAAGAGAAGCCTCAAATGTAATCTAAAGATTACAATGGAAGCCTAACGAAGCCTAGAGATTAGGATGGAAACCTTGCCACTTAGCAACCATGGTCAAAGCTTGTGCTTGAACTTCATAGAAATTCTAACAAAAAATTGATGGTATGTCCCATATATGAGAGAGTGGGAAGACAATGCTAACAAGAGACCCATGGCCATGAGAGAGTGGGAGGACATTTAATCATGAGAGAGTAGGAGGTTATTTCAGAGGTGCCTTGTTGATTTTGGGGAACAAGCATATTCCCATTAAGATTAAGATTATCAAACCCATAATATTATAAAGGATAAATTTAATATAATTCAATTTTAAAAATTTAATTCAACTATATTAATTTTAGATGAGCAATAACTAATAAAACAATATATCTATTCCACTAAAATGACTTAAAACTTAACCTCATTCTAATAAATTTTACATATATCCACAACAGAAATTGATTTTGAAGAACAAGCATCTTCCCGTTAAGAATGAGGTTAATCAACCCATAGTATTATAAAAGATAATTTAATATAATTCAATTATAAATATTTAATTCAACTATATTACTTTTAGATAAGCAATAATTAATAAAACCGTATATCTATTCCACTAAAATCGCTTAAAACTTAACCTCACTTCAACAAATTTGATATATATCCCTAATAAAAAACACAAACACTCGAACATAATTCCCTCCATAAAATTGTAATTTCCTTATTCACTTAAAACTTAACCCAACTCCAACAAATTTTACATATATCCACCATGGAAATCACAAACCCATTAGTAAATAACCCTGGTCAACCACATATAATTGGATGAATTAAGTCATTTGGACTTCATTGAAAAGAAAAGGGTGATGGCATTTGTAATGGAAATATTATATTGGCTATAGTTAGTGACAAGATTATTTGATATATTTCATTATTATATATATTAATTCTTAATTAATGTATTTTGAAGTTAAGTTTTAATTTATTTAACTCTTAATTCATATGGTAAATATGATTGCTACATTATATTTTATAATAATATTGTCTAATGTTTGTAATTAAAATATAATTAATTTTATAAAAATAATATTGGATTTTGTTTTTATTAATATTACTTATTTTAAATATTTATAATTTAGTATAAATATTTAATTAGGTATTTATAAATGTGGAGAAAATCAAAATTTTCATGATGAAAATTTTTTTTATGTAAATTTGGGAAAACAATGCAATATTTGATTCTTCTTCTCTCTTTTGGTAAATCTAAAGTTAGATGGATCTATGTTGATTCTATTGATATATTGATATTATATAAATTCCATATCTCTATTATAGGAATATTTTTTCCTTAATTTTATTAACCATGAAATAAATTCTAAATATAATGTATATAATAGGGAAAAGAGTATTATAAATTAAGGTTTTTATGTTTATTAATTAAATTATATATGCAAGTTCTACCATAAAATGATTTTATTAATTAATTATTTATCTTAATGTATATGACAAAATTAATCTTAATTTATAACTATCATTTATATTTTATATATTTCACATTTATGTATAGAAATATTCTTATTTCTAATAATTATATTAGGTTCAGCAAGTTGTGTGTTCTCATGCCTTGTAAAAATATCATGCGAACAAGAAGCAACAAACTTGTGCTTTGGACAGGTCGAGATGCACTTTGAAATCCCAAGGAGCATAGAAGCAACAAATTTGTTCTTTGGACAATTTGAGATGCACTTTGGAATCCCAAGGAGCATTGTTTTAGACAAGGACATTAGATTTCTTAATTCATTTTTTAATATATTTTGGTAGAAGATGGACATGAAGTTGAAGAGGTATACAACATTTCATCCATAAATAGATGGGAAAACATGAGTAATCAACAAGACTTTAGTGTAGCTTTTGAGGGTTACAGTGATAAGCATCTGAAGACATGGTAGGAAAATCTTATTATATGAAACATTTTATCATAGACTATTCCACACTTATAGTGGTAAGTTCCATTTGAACTTTTTGGATATTTTCCATCTTCACCTTTGCATATTGCATATGGAAAGAAAGAAGACATGAGAAAGGATCTTATAGGGGATGTCTTAAGGGAATAAAAATTTGTTGAGAATATTAGGCAAATATATATACAAAGTACATGAGACACTGTAGAAGTCACAAGAAAAATACAAGGCCAAGCATGATCAACACATAACAAAGAAGTCATTCAGAGTGGGAGAAAGAGTGTGGTTATAGTTGAATGAGGTGAGGTTATAGGTTCCTAGTAGGAAAATCAATGCTCTATGATATGGTCCCTTTGAGATACTATAAAAAGTGGTAGATAATACCTATACACTCAATTTACCCCCATACATGCACATTTACCTAGTATTGAATGTAGATAATCTGAAATTTTATGAGCCTTCCATTTAAATAAGAAAGAGGAGTAGGTACTACCTTCTATAGAGGATTTAACACCATATTCTTAGGAAGAGTATATAGACAATGCAATTTTACACAAGAGATCTAGAAATTCAAGAGGGGGCAACATGACCTTTGGAAAATTGGATTGAAAGGAAAACTTCTAGGCAAGGCTAAATGGTACTTGAGGGAGTAAATAGAGAAAAAAAATTCCTCACCTCATTTAGTAAATGATTTTGGGGATAAAAATTCTTCCAAATATGGAGGTATGATTAAGATTGTATTAATATATTATTTTTCATCCATCTCAAGGCTCTTAGAATGGAAAATTTTGGGGAATCATTATATAGGTTCATTTTTATTTTTTTTTAACAAGGTCGGTTGCTATATTAGTGGTTGAACAAAAGAATGGGAGTCTAGGCTTCTGAGGTACATTAGGTGTCGATGACAGCTTGGATCAAGAGAGTTACAAAATGGAGATTTCTCCTTGACCCTTTTTCTACTAGTTCTGCTTCTATCATTACCTGAGCTACTATAGATTCTTAGATATTGGGACATCCATAATTGACATTTGTAAAACATTTTAATCTATGACAATATGGCTGATTTGCCTTGCGGTGGATTCCTCCGGTTGCTGGTCCACTCCATCCTGTTTGGCACTTGAAGAGTTGGTGGCTACGTTATTTTTCTTTTCCATCATATACTGCAGGATGGAAATCGATTCTTCCACATGGCTGCATTGATTTGAAAGTTGACTGAACTGTTCATGGAGAGAGGCAATCCTATGCAGAAAGAGGTCTATTTCAGCTCTGTATTTCTCATTCAATATGCGGTTCTGATCTTCGAGCCTCGTCTCCAAGATCCTTTAATGATTCTCCAGGATGCGCTGCTGAGCCCTGACTTCTTCTAGTTCTGCTTGCAAGTCTGCACAGTGTAGACAATCTTCGCTGTGGGCCATGAGGGTGATTGGAAGAGGCTGGGATGAAAAGCAGAGATAACCAATGGTAAGGGGAAAGCGCACTACGTGGACAGCAGGGAAGTCTAAAGACACCGCAGCGATTTGGAGGGCCTGAGATCGATTGATTGCGCAAGGATTACAAGGTCTAGGCCGCTTGAAAGGGCGATTATCCTGAGGATCGGATAGGCACGAAAGGGGCAGAAAATTCTTGAGCAGAACACAAAGAAGCCAGAAAAAAAAGCATGAATACAGAGGCGAACAGAGGCAAAATTCAAGTAACAGGGGATGGAGGGTTGGACGCTTGAGAGAGAGCATTGAGAGGAGAAAAGAAAGGCGCAGAGAGGGCGAAATATGCCCCTAAAGCAGGCAACACGACGCCTGTGAGGGAGCACTTGTGAGTAAAGGCGAAGGGAGGCGGAGATCAAGCAACAGGGGATGGAGAGATATGCGCAAATGAGGGAAGAACAGGGGATTAATAAAGCCAAACACTGAGTGAAGATGAGATTGGAGAGGAGCTGACAGTTCACGGGTTGCTAAAAAACCTGCTGATAATCCTGAAGGATCCTTGAGTCAGATCTTTTGGTAGATCTGTCGGCGGTCTTCCTGAGTTTATTGCTATTGCAGATTGTATCATATATTTCATGATGCTGGAATATTTTGCTGCAGAGAGGAGTCCTTTGGTCAGCCCGAGGGTCACATTTTATATCAGCCCTGTCAGGAATTTTGGGCTTGGCGCTGTTGGCTTTATGAGGAGTCACAGTACATGCTGGAAAACTTCTGTGGAGTTGCATCTTAAGGTGCCTGATGGTCTTCCACACGCGCTATTAGCTCTTTCGTCGGCCTTCTTGTTAAGGCTTTGGAGAACATGAAAGTATTGAATGTCTTCCATAGTTTGGTGAAGGGTTCGGTTGCAAAGATTGACTTGCTGAAGCATTGTGTTTGGGGAGTTCTGCTGATGAACCATTAGGCAAATTACAATTGAAGAGTCTCCAAACATCATAACTTTTTTTATTCCCAGTTTGCCTAATTGGGTTAGGCCCTGAAACAAAGCTAGAGCTTTGGCTCTGTTGTTCGACACCTTACCTAAAATCCAATCATAACAAAGAATGCACTCCCCTTTAGCATTGAGAACCAGACCCCCTACTCCAGCTATGCCCGGGTTTGATTTTGAAGCCCCGTCGAAAAAAAGAGAGAAAAAGTTGTTCCTTTGTATCCAGTTGTTAAATTCTTGGTCTTTTAGTCTAATTTTCCAAGATCTAGCCTCTACATTGTTCTGTACCTCCCTCTTATTGCTTCCCTGAGCATTATGATGTCTTTCCAAAATATAGCTTATTAGGTTCCGTTCCTCCACACTGTAGTTTGTTGCTTCAATTTTCCCAGTGGTGTTGATTGCAATTGCTTCCAGAGCAAGGCTTTTAGCTTTACTGCAAGTTGTTCGTGCATTGGGGCTCTTATATTGGAAGATTTTTTTGTTTCTTGCTAACCAGAGTCGCCACAGCAGGGTGTGAGGGAGAGTATCCCATACTCTCTTCACCAAGATGCTCCTTTTTTCTTTCCAGGGACAACATTTTTTCCAAGTGTAAATAGTCTCAGCTATGCTGTGCTGAGGTTCCCAAGTTAGGTTACCGATAGAGGACGTCTTTCTCTAGCATTTGACAGCAAAGGGACACTCTATAAATAAATGGTGCATTGTTTCTTCAGCCTTGCAACAGTTGGGGCATCTGGAAGGGCCATTGATACCTCTTCTTTTTAGGTTCTCTGTTGTAAGAATTTTGCCTTTTAGCAAGAGCCATATGAAAAAATTGATTTTTGGGAGAGCTTCTGTACGCCAAGCAATTTTCCAATGGTTCCACGAAGTCATTTGGAAGGTGTTGTTGTAGATGTGATGATGGCCTGATTTTACTATATAGTTTGATCCTGTTGGATCCCAGCGGAAGCCATCCGTTTCCTCTTTTTTGGTAGGAGCTTTACTATGAAGATGCATCTTCAGGTAACTAAGATTGGG
The DNA here is from genome assembly GCA_000404065.3 of Pinus taeda. Lineage (NCBI taxonomy): Eukaryota > Viridiplantae > Streptophyta > Pinopsida > Pinales > Pinaceae > Pinus > Pinus taeda. The sequence continues at coordinate 169,841 of APFE031458274.1, read as the reverse complement.
TTCTAAAGCTGTAGGGATCTCTGGAAAGGACCAGCCAGTCCAAGCGTGGGTACAAGGGTCCCAACTAGAGATTTGGTCTAAATTGTGAATGCCTCTGCTATTGAAATAATTGATAACTGGAGTAGCCTCTTGGTGCATGTTCAAGGGTTGTTGCCCCATGATTTTGTCTATTCCAAAATTGATGCTGGTTCCCCCACCTGGAACTTTCGAAGTATTTTGCGTCATAATAGGAAGTGATTTCTTGCATAGCCTCCAGATTTTAGTGGAGTCTCTGTTGGGCATATTTGAACCAAGGAGTTGTTGCCTGGGGAAGTTTAGGTATTTGATCTCCAGCATTTTTTTCCACCAGGCTGTGGGTCCTGTTATTAACCTCCATACCATTTTCACACCAAAGGCTAAATTTAAGATTTTTGGAGATCTGATACCAAGTCCTCCTCTGTCTTGGGATTGGATGACATGCTTCCAGCTAACTAGTTTGAACCTGCTTTTATCATTCTTTCCCCCTTGCAAAAGAAAGTGGCGAAGAGCCATTTCCAATCTATGATGAAAAATGGCAGGAGCTTGATATAGAGAGAAGCGATATAGAGAAAGGGAAGTGATACCTGATTTTAGAAGAATGAGCCTGCCTGCAGGGTTGAGCCACATTGTTCCCCATTGCTGCACTTTTCTTTTTACTTTGTCAATGATCCCATTCCAAGTTTCCACCTTCAGTGGGCCCACTCACTGGCATGCCCAAGTAGGAAAAGTGGTTCCATTCCAGGTTGCATGTGACACCAAATATGTTTGCAATGCTGTGGGCAATTTGGTTTGATATATTCCATTCGTAGACACAACTTTTTTGATGATTTACTACACCTCCAGAATACCCCATATATTGATCTAGTAAATTCTTAAACCGTCTTGAAATTGTAGTGGAGGCACCCCCAATTAATAATGTGTCATCTGCAAACTGTGAATGGTTAATACTTTGACTCCATTTCCAAATTTGATACCTGTTATAAGTCTCACTCTTCTGTTGTGATCTAAGACTTGGCTGAAGGATTCTGCCATGAGAATGAAGAGATAGGGGGAGAGAGGGAAGCCCTGTCTGAGGCCCCGGGAGGATTGGAAAGATTCACCAGGCCTACTGTTGACCAGGGGGGAGATCCATGGTCCAAAAATACATGCAACAATAATATTAATGAAGGGAGTTTCGAAGCCCATATTTTTTAAAACAATGATTAAGAAGGAGTGCCTTACTCTATCGAAGGTGTTTGCTAAGTCAAGCTTTAACACAAATCCTTTCTCTTTCCTGGATAGGATCGAGTGGATGGCTTCTTGAACAAGAAGGATGGAGTCATGGATGTGTCTGTTGGGTAGAAAACCTCCTTGATTTTCAGATATCAAGGAGGGGAGGAGGGGCTTGAGTCTCATAGCTAAGATTTTGGTAAGAATTTTGTAAGAGGAGTTGTAGAGGGATATGGGCCGAAACCTGGAGAAGGAAGTGGGCCTATTCTCCTTAGGTATGAGAGCAAGGAAGGTGGAATTAGTGTATCCTCCAAGTTTCCCTTTTCTTTGCATCCATCAAATCATCTTTGCCATATCTTTTTTTATCAGGTTCCAAAACTCCCTGTAGCAGCAGATGGGGAATCCGTCAGGCCCAGGAGCCTTGTCCGGATGCAGATTCCAGATTGATCTTTTAATTTACTCTTCGTCGATTTCCTTGTTTAGAATGTCATTCATCTCTTTAGTGACGCCCTTAGGCAGGTACTGGAGCAAGTCAGAGTAATCTTCTGCCCCTTTGACTTCAGTTAGGAGGTCTCTGTAATGCTTAGAGGCTACCTGCTTTATGGCCTCTTGAGAGCTGTGTCTATTTCCTTCGCTGTCCATGATTGTATTTACATTATTTATGAGCTTTCGGGTAGTGGCCTGTTTATGAAAATAAGTTGTATTTTTGTCTCCCCCTTGTAAAAATAATTTCCTGGATTTTATTTGCCATTTGATTTCTTCCTCCCTATTAATGTGGGTTAGCTGTGCGTGCAAAGCGTTCTCCTGATCTTTGTATTGATGTGATAAACCTTGCTCTTCTATCCTTACCTGCACCTCTTCTAGATCTTTTTTAACTCTCTTTTTAATCTCCTCTCGTTCCTGATAGCTTTCTTTGGCCCAGTATTTAAGTCCCTTCTTGACTCTTTTTAATTTGGTTTCCCATAAAAACTTGGCGAACCTTCCACATGGTGGCTCCAGGCTTTCTTAATGATTGCTCTAGCTGTAGAATTTCGATTCCAAAGAGGGCTGCATTTAAAAGGAATTAGACCAAGTGGGCAGTGGGTTTCCAAAGTTAAAATGATGGGGTAGTGGCCAGAGGCAGAGGTGTTGAGGATATTGGTGTAACCAACAGAGAAGGTTGAGAGGAACGATATATTGACAAGGAATCTGTCAAGACGTTCCATTATGTTGCCACTTCCAATCCTTCGGTTGCTCCAGGTGTATCTGCGGTTTTTAGGAATGATATCCACTAATTCATTCTCCTGAATAATGGCTTCCAGGTGGCCTCTATAATGATCAGGAGCAAAATTTCCTCCCCTTTTTTCGTTGTCATGCAGGATCAGATTAAATTCTCCAGCGACTATAAGATTTATAGTGCTTTCTCCTTCAATGCTTGTCTTCAAATTGTCCCAGCAAATTTCCTTCTCTCTGTAATGATTGGGGACATAAACATTATAAATGACTACATTTTTGTCACCTGTTCTGCTTTCAAGAATAGTTTTGATCCAGTTCTGGTTGATATTTGCGGAGTTGCAGGTCCATTTACTGTTGTCCCAAATAGTGACTATCCCTCCAGAGGCTCCTCTAGAGCCACTAATGCTTCTTGAGTAATGCTTCTGTCGATCTATATTTTTTTTCATTTCTTGTTGATCTTGTTTTGTTTCATGTATCATCATTATTTCGGGTTTCTCATTGTGGAGTGTATCTCTGAGGGCTGCTATTTTTGAGGGGTGCCCTAAACCCCTGCTGTTCCATGAAAGGATTTTCATCATGATGCATTGGGCGTGCAGAGAGGTGCTCGCATCTCTTGATATTTGCCAGCCGTCTCTTTCTCTTGGTGTCCAATGATGAAGGATTCTATTGGAGTTTGTGTGCCCATAGCTATGTCCTTCTGGGCATTCTCATCTCTGTGTTGCTTGGTGGATTTCCTGCCAAGTCCCGGCTTCTTGTACGTATCACTTGATGCTCCATGTTCTTTTGAAGAGCTCCTAGTGTTTCTTGAAGAGGGGGGCTCAAGGGAGGGTTCAGCAGAGGTGATCAGAGGTAAATGGGAATATGAAGGCTCTAAGGTGGGGTTATCGGGGGCAGAATCATCAGTGGAAAGGATTAGAAAGGGTTGGAGGAAGAGGGGAGGGGCGGATCTTGAGAGAGGCCAGAGGGGAAAGGAGGAGAGGAGGGGGGGCGCTGGATAGAAGATCCAGGGATGTCAGAGTCCATAGAGGGCTTTGGGGGGGGGGGGCAAATTTCTTCTTTTTAACAGGCTCCCAATGCCCATCTTGCTCTCCATTCTCAACATTAACAATTTTTGTGCATCTGTTAGAAAAATGTCCGTATTCGTGACATACCTTACATTTGAATGGTATCTGCTCATAGTCCAGCTGCTGAATATGGCTCTAGTCATCCACTTTTAGCTTTATTGCTTCAGTCAGTCCTCTTCCTAGATCCACCTCGACACATATCCTTGCACAGGCTTGCATGTTGTCCTTGGGCTCGCTTCTATCAATGTATTTGCCAACCGCGTTCCCTATTGCCCGAACTGATTCATCTCCCCAGCAGTGAAGCGAGAGATGGGGGAGACGAACCCAAACTGGAATGGCACTGGGGATGTCCAGTTCTGGATCGAAATCAGGGGTCCATTTGTTGAGATAGAGGCCCCTGGAATCCATGAAATAAGGTCTGTTTCTGAAGATCAAATCCTTGTTTGCTTTAGATTCAAAATGAAATGTGTAGTATCCTTTTCCGCAAAATCTTATTGATATTTTCCCCGGGATCTTGTCCGACCAGTTTCATTCTACCCATCTTTGCACTGTTCTTGGCAATGGCCATAGGCCAGTGAATTGCACGATGAGGTCTTTCTCAGCCAGGGATAGCGCTGCCATGCGAGGAAGAGTTGGTGGTAGCTGAACTTCTTATAGAATATCAAGTTTCTTGACGAATTTCGAGATTGCAGGTCTGGGACGCAGAGGTGGGAGAGATTTTACCAGATCTGAGAAGGCTTTCTAAGGATCCTCCTGGGATGAATCTGGGGGGGGCATGGCTGGGGCCAAGGCCCAGATCACTACGCTGTTGGGGCCAATCCTAGGGCTCGATCAGGGCGCGCGCGCTGCTCCCAATCGCTCGAGGATGAAAATTATCCAAACATATCGACAATCTTAGGTTCATTTTTACTAGTGGTCTCAATTTCAAAAATTTGAATTGAAAAAAATTAGGATCAATTTTGAGGCCCTAAATTAACACTTTTTGTGGTACCAACCGTACAATGGACCTAGATTCCATAATCGACACATTGATTCCCTTCCAACAACTTAAGAATTTCCTCAATAAAAGCTTGTGTGAAAACTTATGCCTCCCTATTTAAATTGACCATCATAATTTGAGAGGATGTAACATCAACCCCTATTACTTATGGAAAAGGGGTTATCGACATGGGCACTATGAATAAGGCTATAGAATAATCAAGTTGTAACTCATATTGAAGGTTGAATGGGTCAAATTTAACCCCTATTTGGCTACCGATTTGTGTTATAATTGGGCCACTAGGAAGAAAGGGGTTCCATTCTATTTGAGTGCATTTTGTTCCATATATGAGCAGAGTAGCTGAGAGTGGATAGATAGAGAAATAAAGCATAAAGGGTTTGTGTTCTGTAGCAACCCATGGGATATGATCCTCACTTCTTTTTACTTGCATTGATTTTCATTCAAAGAAAGAGAGAGTAGAGCATCCTCACCTTCTAGCTGGGTTTTCTTCAGAAAGGGTTTCTCAAGTCATATCTTGTGTTATTTTGGTTTTTTGAGTTATTTTTATATTTTTTCTATATTTTTATTTTGCATGCATGAGCAGTAAACAACAAATTAATAATTTCATAAATCTAAGGAAAATTTGAACTTCATAGTATAGATTTCAGATTTTCAGTAAAGTTTCTTCATGATGTCTACTTTAATGAACTATCTAATGGAATATACATGGTGGTTTATTGATCTGAGCTAGCTTTCTAACTCCCTCATGAAAGAGAACTTGGTTAATTTTGACATGTTCTCTCATGATTTGCATTTAGTTAAGCCTAGCATAGTCCCATGAGAAATAATTTGATTCTATTGCATTTAATTTCATTCTATTGTATTCTTTCATATTTGGATAATATATTTTCCTATAGAAAAACAAAAAGGAAGAGTAACTCATTATCTCAATTTTATCCAAACTAGGTCCTAAATTATCAAGTTTCATTTCTGCCTTTGATGTAACAAAATCAACAAACTACTTGGAACGTATCTTCATTGGACGATTTTAATAGCTCACTCAACCATGAGAAAGATAAACTTTCTCAAATGGGTTCCCTCTAGATAATAAGGCACATGCACTTGTTGCAAATAAGGGAAATAAGACTAGTTAGAAACTGAAACATCAACTCAAAGGCAAGAAAGACCTAGATTAGAAGTAGGATTGAAATCTAAAATATACACGAGTCCTCTATCTCTAAACTAGAAAACAAAGAAGGAGAAGGTAACATTATATTACTACAAGAAACCAATCATGAAAAACATGCATGCATGAGGAAGTAGATTGATTGGATGAACCATATTCTTGAGAGCCATAAGATCAATGTACCTAATAATATCAAGAAGAAATATAAGAAATATAAAATTCCACAAGATGATAAAGACAAAGAAAAGGAAACAATTCATGCAATTATTGTTCTTGCTTCCTCATTTATCTACATGGGTTCTTGATTCAAGAGCCTCGAACCATATGTCATTATCACAATAAATATTTACTTCTTTGGGGCCATGCAATAGTCTTATCATATTAATGGGAGGTAATACACTAATTTAGGTATGTGAGAAATGAACCATGGGAATTTTTAGAACATACTATATGTACTTTCCCTATCCATCAACCTTCTTTCCATCTATCAAATCACCCATTTAAGTACTGGAAAAGCATTAGAACTCATACCTGATTCCATAGTCATTTCACAATAACTTATGTTACAAAGATTCCATTTGGAAAAGTATATCACTAGTCTAGGTTGTTTTTATTTTCTAATTTATTCAAAAATATCATTCTATTGTACTTCTAACACATTGTGATGTAGTAAGCATGTCGTGACATGAAAGATTATGTCACCTTAACTATCACTATTTTTAGAAGCTCAACAAGTAGGGTATGTTGACACGATTACTAGACATTAAGTATTTTGATGGTGTATGTTAGGGATGTATTATTGGCAAGTATCGATAAGAAAAAATTAAAAAGAGAATAAACAAAGAGCCTCATCAACTCTCAATATTCTTCATAGTGATATCATGGGTCCATTTCCTCATGCATGTGTGAGAAAGGCCAAATATCTATTGTCCTTCATTCATGACTAGTCGGACACTTAGGTATACTTATTTAAGAAGAAATCAAAGGTTTTTTAATGTTTCAAAGATATCGAATCTCTTGTAGAGAAGTAACCAAAAATGGAATTAACATGAGTGTATAGACAATGGGGGCGGAATATGAGCAAAGATGTCCAACATCTACGTGTAGATATAAGTATTGAATTGTCACATAGTATTCCTTATATTCAATAATAGAAGGAATTTACAAATTGGAAGAATAAATCCTTAAAGGAGATGGAAAAATGCAGATCATAGTCCAAGTCCCTCAATGTCAAGCTTTAGGTTGAAGCTAACAAGTACACATCCTATATCCAAAATTGATCTCCTCACGAAGAATTGAAGGGATTCACTCCATTTGAAGCTGAGAAAGATCATAAACCAAAAAGGAAACACTTTAGGGTGTTTGGATCTCATCCATAGACACCCATTCCTTCAAAGAAAAGGAGGGATTTGGAACCATAAATTTAATAATGCATTTTTGTCAGATATCCTAATAGTATTAAATGGTACAAGTTACTAAATCCTTTCACTAAAAAAATGTTATTGAGAGAAGTCTCAAATTTGAAGAGGGCCACTTACATGCAATTGAGGAAGAACTTGATAATATCCATTGGTACTTGTTGATCTGAATCCTACAAATGTCTTTTATTTCCTTAGATGAAATTGATTCAAATGAAGAAGAGGAAGTTAATGACATTGATGAAAAAGTTATTGTATATATGATTTTCATGCCACTTTGGGCACAACAAACCCTTGAAGTTGCAAGTACTCTAGTTAGGGATCTAACAAATATAGGGAGGACTCACACACAATTATCAAGTTGCTCCACAAGCACTCATTGATATATTGTTTGAAGTTCATCCACTATTACATGATCACTGTTACAGATCCATAGTTCTGTGCAGAAGCTACAAGTAATCCATATTGGGAGATGTGTGATATATAAGGAGTAATTTTCTCTAATGAAAAAGAAAACATGCGAGTTGGTTCTAATATCTCCTACTAGGAACCTTGTTTGATGTCAATGAATTTATCGAACCAAGATAACAAAATATGGACTTGTGAGTAAGTACAAAGAATAACTTGTAGCTAAATGCTTCTCACAAGTATTGGCATTGAGTATACTGAGTCATTTGCACCTATTGCAAAGGATTCCATTCAAATTGTGCTCACCATTGTAGTAGCTCAATGTTTGGAGGCTCATCATAGAGATGTGAAGTGTGCATTTTTTCCATGAAGATCTTGAGGAGATTTACATGATATAGACACGTGGAAATATCTAAGATTCATCCCTTGTCTACAAATTGCATAAATATTTGTATGGCCTCAAAGAGATACTAAGGACCTCGTCTGCAAAGATGGATTCCTTCTTGTTGACCTAAGGCTTTCCCACTATAATTTAGACTCTACTGTCTACATGCTTCAATAGGGTTGACTCTCTTTTGTTGACAGTTCTTCATGTAGATGACTTACTCATCATAGGTATTTCAACATCATCTATTCTACTACTACCATTAAATCTACTTTGCATGACATGTTTTCCCTGGGTGACATGGACTCTTGCATTACATTCTTGGTTTCAAAATCACCCAATCTAATTTAAGAATCAAGATGGAACAATTCAAATTTACACTAAATCTTCCCATTATATTTCAAATGACTAATTACTAGTGCAACCATGTATAATTAATGGTTGATAAACGTTGATAGACATCATTTCATAATATGCATCAAACACTTCATTATACATCTTACCTTACTATAAAAAAAAAACATAAAAAACTAACTAAATTATAACCTTATTATTATTATTATTAATTTAAAAAAATATATACAACTTAAACATATATATTTAGAAAAAAATGAAAAAGATCTTTAATACCACATGCCCAAAAACACTCTAACTCACTTGATATATGATACTTGTTCATATGATATTTTTTTAATTAATCAATTTAATTAAAAAGACAAAAAACACATAACTATTTTGAAGATAAATTTAAACTTTTAGCATGCCTGGATTTTTAACCACACAATTTGAAACCCAACAACCTTAACACCATAGAGTACCTTAATAGAACATTCTACCATCATCTGCGTTATGCTAGTAAACTCATATATCAATTTATATATAAATATAAATTAAAAATAAAATAATATTAAATACACAATAACTAATAATTACTTTCACATATGTAAAAAATATAAATTAAACCATATTAATAAATTGGGAAATAAATGAAATCATATTTTTAAATCATATAAAAATATCAACTATAAATAATTTTAGTTTAATATTTATATAGCTATCTTTAATCAATTTACAAATTAGTTTATGAAATATTTTTCTTAATTATTTTTTATCACCCTACCATGTTAATTATAATTTAATTAAATTATTTTATAATAAAATAAAATAAATTTAATAATTTTCCAAATTATTACTCATCAACTTAAAAATTACACTATTAGATATTTTTCGTACTTATATTTTTATCTACAATGTTAATTATAAGTTGTAGATTACTAAATATTAACATATATAGACATACAACTTAGTGATAATTGTAAATTGTAAAGAATTATGTTAATTATAAGTTGTACATTACTAAATATTAACATGTATAAATATACAACTTAGTGTTAATTGTAAGCAGTAAAGAACTAAATATTAATTAACAGATATAAACTTATCAAGATAAAGATATTTTTCATACTTATTTTTTATCAACTTACATTATTAATTAAAAGTGGTATATTACTGAATATTAATTAACCAATATAAACTTATACTTTAATAATGGTGGTATATACACTTATAACTTAATAATGGTGTTGTATAAGGAAGTTATAATTTTGGGTGACCATTATTTTTGGTGGGAATTGGTTATTTTTTTCTAAAAATGGAAATGGATTGTAATTACAACCTCAAAAAAACTAGCTAAATTTTGTCAAAATACAGCCAAATTTTCCATTATTTTCTAAGTAATATTTTAGTAAACTATCTATAAAAGAATCTTTTAAATTTATAAAAATTATTAATTTTTTATTCATGTTTAAATCTCTTTTTTTAATCTTTTAAAAAACAATATATATATATTATATATATAAATTTATATATATATATATAAATTTCGTATATTTTATTAGTGTTTAAATGTTTAAAAGCTTCATCCATATACCTATAAACCCATAATCTAAAAAAAATACCAACCATATAAAAATAAGTCCTATCACCAACTCAAGTTTTAAAAATTTGATGGTTGACATGGATTTACCCATAGTACCTGTCCCACCCATATTGTGATACAAAATTTACGTTTCCAACAATATAACTCCAATTTTTCATTAAGCATTGTTTCTGCTATTTCAACGGATCATAGAACATTCTCGACTCTACGGATTTTCGAAGATTTCCAACTATTTTTCCTGAGCTATTTTTTCTGCTTTTCTCGAACTTTCATCCCGGTGCCCTTACTGGGAATGAACTCCAGATTCGATCCAACAACCTCTAACAAAAATTGATAAAGAAAACAAACATCATACAATCATTTCAAATCTACAGACAAAAATTGAGACTGTTGCCATCAATCAGTCTTGCTGCATTTATTCAAAAATTGATCTCTCTCTTTCTCGAAAAGAAAACAGTAACAGGATGACAACAGATGAACCGGACCCGGATCCTTAACCGAATCAGGTTCTGTGTTTGTAATTAAATTGAACTAATGTTGACTAGGATTGACAGAAAATCATGGAAGAGTGAATGGAGGAGTATATACTATATATATCTTACAACGTATATCTATATCTATGTAGTATTTAATGTACTATTACTAACCTAATTGCTAGTATTCTCCACCCAACGTTATCATAATGGGGTGTCATGACCGGGGTTATGATGCGGGGTTTCAACTAATTGGGCTATTTAATAGGGTGGTTATATGAAGTTTTATTAAAAAGAGTCAATGATTTAGGGACTTTAACTATCAGGACGGGATCATAACGTCTCATGATAAAGGATTATCAGGGGTTTCAACTAATTGAGCTATTCATGAAATTTAATATTATGATATTTATACTAATCACCTCAACATTAAATTTTACTTTAAAATTTCATGAAAAAAACTAATGATTTAAGAGCTTCAACCGACTAAACTACTTATCAACACAAATGGGATAATATCTATACCAACTACCAGAATATTACATTCTAGATAACAATGTAAATAGTTAGATTTGATCCTGGGCCTGTTCAGGATAACTTTCACCAGTTACCGATTATCTTAAATATAGATAGTAACAGACTACATTCTAGGTAACAATGGAGATAGCAACCGCCTACACTCACAAACTTTGTTGCAGAAGAATGAGATACATTAACTATACATCAAAATCACACCATTCGAGATCTGTGTGTACAACTCCTTCCTTTCAATTCCAACCGCAGGATTCCCCTGCAAATCCAGAAATTTTGTTTAGCGCTGAAATACTCAGCCTATGCATGTACGTGAAATCCAGATATTTCCCAAAAAAAAAAAAATGAACGATGGAAACCTGAACGTATGCACGTGTATCAAACTTTTTCCTGTTCTGATTTGTGATATTGATATGGTATTGCCGTAAAATCTAAAACAAAACTATTTAATTGATGCCATGTCCAATCCTGGTATACATATTTAGTAGCTTTTCGAATTTGGCAAAACGATCAGACTCTGAATGACAGCTTCACAACTTTTCTTTTCAATTTTGACAATTACTTATGTTATGGGAGGCAATAATTTAATATCTGGTTGTTGAAGGAATAATTCAAGTATTTTGATTCGTTCTCTTATAAAGTGGTGTCGGTTCAGGGTTTCAACGAATCAAATTTATTTGAATATGTCTCTATCTTGTTTAGTATGTTAAAACTGTTATTCAGTGTCGATATTATTAAATTAAAAATTCAATATATTAATATTAAATTTATGTTCAAAAATTCTTGTTTTTTTTTTTAGAATGTGTGGGTGTAGGGGTTAAATTTGACGGGTAACTCTATTTGTGAAGGAATTTTTTTATGACGTTTTTATTTTTAAAATGCCCATCATATGACTTCTAAAATTTATTTGTACAAGTTTTATCTAATTTCAAATTGTACAATAAAAGAACAATAGTTGTGAAATAATTTTCAAACCAAAAACATAACGTGCATGATTTCTCGGTTGGATACAACGACTCTTTTGGTGGCTCGCCCAACTTGCATTGGATGCCTTGATACATAACAGAAGAAAAGCTAACAGCGATATTTAGAAAAGCCGTAAAACGAGGAAACACATATTACCAGAAAAAACCATAAAATAAGGAAACATAGATACGAGAAAAAAAGCCCCAAAGCCTCAGAACTTATTTTTATATTCATAAAACGTGACAAGTGACCTTCATAAAGTTGATTTTGAAAAAAAAAAAAAAAAAAAATCTCTAAATATTTTTATTTACCCAAAAATAACACAATATCATTCATTCATATCATTGTACTGAACAGAGAGGTAGGCTACCTTATATGGATGCCAATTTTGCTAATTAAATGATATAAATTTAGAAAAAAAAGCGTTTAATATAGACCGTTGCTTTAACGGACACTTACATTAACTAGAGTTTGATGCGGCAAGATCTGAAAACCCATTAAACCCTAATTCCTAATTTGTTTACTCAATATTATGTAAAATTTGGCACCACACAATTATATCATCAATCCATGAATCACTTCAAGAAATTACAAGAAATCACCAGCTATAACAGTGTAGTTTTTATTTGTACGGAGAGGGAGGGATTTCAAAAACCTGGCAACACAATCTCTCACGGGTTAGTAGATCCAGAGTAAAGATGGATCTATTCTGGTTTAATTCCCCCATTTAAATAGGCTACATTCCAAGTGAATACCATGGGTCAATACCATGTGCCATTTTGGTGAATACCATGGGTCAATACCATGTGCCATTTTTATTTTTATTAATACTAATATTAGGGTTAATAATGTTTTTTTGCATCGTATTAATATAAAAAAATAAAAAAATGTTTTATTTGTTTACCATACCTCTCGTTTATTTATATTTTTATTAATTTACCATATCATTCATAAAAACAAGGTGACTTATGGAGTAAATATAAAAAAAATGTTTATTTGTTTACCATACCTCTCACTTATTTATATTTTTATTAATTTACCATACCTCTTTCACAAATATGGTATTTGGCCCATAGGATTCACTTAAATAAAACCTCTTTCTTGAGCTTTCATAAATAGAATGAGGGTTATGGACTAAATATAAAAAAATGTTTTATTTATTTACCATGCATCTAGTTTATTTATATTTTTATTTATTTACCATAATTTTGAGTAAGTATAAACAGACGTTTTATTTATTTACCATACTTCCACTTTACTTATATTTTTATTTGCTTACAACCTTGCATGTATATAAGGTGACTTATGGAGTAAATATAAAAAATGCTTTATTTATTTACCATACCTCTCATTTATTTATATTTTTATTAATTATGCTTTATTTATTGACCATACCTCTCATTTATTTATATTTTTATTAATTTATCATACCTATTTTATAAATATGGTATTTGGGCCTCTGGCCCATAGGATTCACTTAAATAAAACCTATTCTTGAAAATGGGCG